>JAJPUD010014178.1:26621-41465 GCA_023553655.1 Myrmecobius fasciatus
TTGTTTTTGTTTGACTGATTCTTGAAGTCTTGATGAGTCATTCACTTCCATTTGTTCGATTCTAATTTTTAATGTCTTATTTTCTTCAGTTACTGTTTTTAGTTCCTTTTGCAATTGACTAATTACATTTTTTGTTCATTGCATTCTTTTTCCATTTTTCTATTTTATTTTGCAGTGATCTCATTTCGTTTCCCCATGTTTCTTCTAGCTCTCTTTTAAGATTTTTTATGCAATCTTCAAAGAAAGCCTTGTGACATGGAGACCAGTTTATGTCTCTCTTTGGGGCTTTTTCTGGAGTTGTTTTACCTTTAGGACCCTCAGGATTTGAGGACTGTTCTTCCCTCTCTCCATAAAAGTTGTCTATGGTGAGAGCTCTTTTTGGTTTTTTATTCATTTTTTTTTAAAGGTGTGAGAGGTCTGTTCAAGGCAAAGGTGGGAAAGCTGCTTTAATTTGCCCTGAGGCAGTTCTGCTGATTGAGTTATTTCAAGAACTGGGCACTTCTGCTGATTGAATTATGTCAGGTGCTGGGCAGTTCTGCTTTAGTTCACCCTGGGGCAGTTCTGCTGATTGAATTATTTCAGGTACTGGGCAGTTCTGCTGATTGGATTATTTCTGGTGCTGATCAGTCCTGCTGATTGATTGATCGCCCTAGGGTGTTGTGTAATGGCAGCTAGGTCTGATGCTCATCAGGGGTTCAGTGGTTCACAATCTACCCCCCACAAAAGGCAGACCCTCCAAACCACCTGCCCACAATCAGGACAGATTGGCCCAAGAGGCCTCCAGAAGACTCCCAGGTGTGTGAAAAGCACAACGCTCCCACTCCTGTTCCGACTCCTGTTCCAGCTCCCTGCTCCAGCTCCCTGCCCTGGTCTCCCTGTGCTGCAGTCTGGGTTCAGCAGACCACCCCCCTGCCCAATTAAGACAGACCTGTTTTGAAGTTCTTCCAAAGTATCTTCTTCTAGAATCGTGTTGTCCTCCAGATATTGTGGATTTTTTTGCTTCAAAATCAGTCTAGAGGCTTCATATGTTGTTGGTTTGAGGGAAGGTTAGAGGAGGTTACAGAGACTCCTGTGTGATCTCTGCCACCATGGCTCCACCCCCGGAAGGAAGTCCTCCCACATTTTCTTTTGGAGCCTCCCAAACACAGAGCTAGCTCTGACAAAATGTGTATCAAACTCGTTATCAGTGTGGACATACTTGGAAAGTAAACTGCCAGGGTAACTTATCCAAAGCATTCAAAATTTCACCATTTGCTATAACTGAGAAAGACGTAAGTAAAATAACTTTCTCAGAGTCACATAGCTAGTAAGTATTTAAGGCTGGACTTGAATTCTAGTGTTTCTGATTCCACACCCTAGTTCTCATTTACTAGCTGTCTGGTCAGTCTTTAACTTACCTGACTTCTCTGTAATAATTGATGTAGTTGTTTTTCCCTTCCATCTTGATATTTTCTCCCCATTTGGTTTGTAAGACACTTCACTTTCCTGTTTCTCCTCCTACTTACTGATTTCTATTTCCTTCAATTTATGACTAGGAGGGATCTGAGCACCAAGCAACATTAAAGGTCTTTGTTTTGGCTTTGAGTTTATAAATTTTGCTCCTATCACCACAACTAGGACTAAGATGGTCTCTTCTCAATTTAATGTGAAAAGTATCAAAATGATACTTACCCTCAGAACTCATTAGTGCATTGTGGATGCCAGAGTCATAACCGGAATAGATCTGAGTTGTACCCTTCAATTTGGCCTATAAAAAAGGAAGCAGACAGGTCTGAAGAGAATGGTGAAACAGATTAAAGAGAAGTTATGTAAAGAGGTACACTTGAGTCCCAAAGTGAAGGCAGCTTGCTTCTCAAAGTATGTCTCCTTCAGGAAAACACTCAGTACAGAGATAGCAAAAGTAAGAAGTAGTAGTTAATTAAGGAGCCACTTGGCCCATGGAGAGGAGAAATCTTGCATAATGATAAATTCTCAGACCAAGCAAAAGTCACAAATCAGTAAGATCTAGTTTCATAACATGGAAGAGCAAGTCTGCCTTTCAATCTCTAAGTGTAAATTGGGCAACTCATGAAGGTCCAAGGAAAGGAAATTGACACTCCCCCTCTCCCTCCCTCTCTGCTCTTTCTCCTTTCAAAAAAGTCTCAACCCCAGGAAAAGTGCTGTAAGCCTGGGGATTGATTTCCTGAGAAATGTAAATGTAAAAACAAAGGAAATAAATGGGTTGCTACTTTTATAGACTGGAAAAATTAGAAGCTTCTTTTGATCAATCAGGTTTCCAATGTACATAAGGAGGGGAACCCCAACTCAAAGCACCAAAATTTTAAAGATAGCCACATCCTATCAGCACTAGCAATGCTAATGGTAGCATTTCAGATTTTCAGAAGTAGCAGACAGATTTCTTTACAATTCAGGTTTATGTTTGGTTTCAAGAGGTGAATTTGTCCTATCAAAATTATCTTGATACTTTTTTTCCTCCCTTAGGCTCACCAAAGAGAAGAGAAAAGTTGTTTTGATTATTTATGGAATTGAGTATGTGTTCTGCTAGATGAAAAGAAACCTATCCTATATTTTATATACATTGTTAGCCTGCCTGCTTTCATGGAAAATGAGAGCCTAATTAACTTTACATTTTTTTCTATTTAAATTTTTTAAATTATGAATAGAAAACAATCAATAAATGAATGCTTCCCAACACAAAGACCAGAAAATGAGTATTGTACATAAAACCATGAGTCTATGATGATAAAAACTTATCCTTTTATTGTGCATTTAGTTTAGTTTAGTTACTAATTTTAGTATCAACATGTTTATCTTCCTCTATGAATTGTCTTTTGGTATTCTTTGTGAATTTTTTAAATGGGTATTTCTCAAGTTGCTTTCTTGCCTTTTCTTCTTTTTCTCCCTCTCTTTTTGTCTTTCCTCTCATACATAGTCATTCTGTTCCCAATTAGAGTAACTTAAGCAAAAAATCTAAAATACTTGGTGCCAAGGTAATCTTACTGGGTCCAAACTATTCCTCTGAAAAAGGAACCAGTGAGCTCTTGGGAGTAGCAATTCACCCAAATATATTCCAAGATAAATCAACTAACAAAGTAAAGAGCTGCAGTGGAGGAATTACATACAATTACATAGAAACATTAAAGACCCATCTTTTTGGATTGTCTTAGGGATGAATTAAAATGATTTTATAATTTATCTGATCCTAGGGATTGCATGATCATATAAATTTTGAAATGTTCTTAATTTGTCATCTTCGAGTAAACATAAGTGCTGATCATCTATTTCTGTTATTTATGTTTACACTTCTAACAGTTATTGGAGGTAAGAGTTGTTTGGCTAGGGAAGAAACCTAGATACTCCCTCTCTCTGGCTCCCACACTTGTGTAGGAAGCTACACTCTTTCCTGACTTCCTGATTAGAGAATCCCCATGGATATGGCTTTCCTTTCAGTCAATGCCCTCATTACTCCCCTGGGTAAGGAATCTTTCAAATCTACTTTGGGAAATACACTGGCAAGAGAAGTTGATTGAAAAAACTGCCTCAAGACAGGACTAATTCACATTCACTAATCAAACCTCCTTTTACCAGAAGACTGCTGCTGTATCCTTTGTCTAAGATGGCTTAGGTTCACTTATTCTTTCTTCTCTGTTTTGAGGGAGCTCTAGTAATATATATATATATATATATATATATATATATATATATATGTGTGTGTGTGTGTGTGTGTGTGTGTGTGTATGTGTGTAGGTATATACATATTTATATATATTTATATGAACTTGCTTGTTCAGCTTAAGCCCCTATCTTGTAGTCTCATCAATTAGAAAGAAAATGTATTTCTCTCTTTTCCTGTGTGTCCTTGGTCTCCAAAGTCTTTCTCCCATCTTCTTTATATTAAATCCTTTAGGGATACATACACATGTATACAAGTATAATGAACATATCTTAGAGAAACTAATTTCTTTTGAAAATACATGCCAAATACAACAACAATACTATATGAGGATCAGTTCTAATGGACACGACTCGCTTCAACAATGAAATGCTTCAAACCAGTTCCAATTGTTCGGTGAAGAGAGCCATATACACCCAGAGAGAGGGATGTGAAATGTGGACCACAACATAACATTTTCATGTTCTCTATTGAGGTCTGCTTGCATTGTATTTCCTTTATCAGATTATTCTTTCTTGTAGATACGATTTCTCCTGCACAAAAAATGATGTGTGGCAATAACTATACATATATTCGATTTCTTAAGTATTCTAACATAATTGTCATGATATCCTGCCATCTAGGGGAGGGGTGGGGAGTAGGGGGGGAAAATTTGTAACAGAAAGCTTTGTAAGGGTTAATGTTTAGGAATTACCCATACATATGTTTTGCAAATAAAAAGTATTAATAAATAAATAAAAAAAAAGAAAATACATGCCAAATACAGAAAATGAGTGAAGTCTTGATTGAATGAATGTTAGAGATAGAGGCTTATTGTAAGAGAACAATATGCAGGACAATGTGTTCCCATTCTCATTCTTGGATATTGTCTCAGTAAGAGGGATAGTGTGATAGAGCCAGCATTTTTCTAACATATCTTCCCTGACTTCCCCAACTTCTCTGATAGAACTTCCTCTTCCTAAACCTATGTGACCTGATTGGCCCCAGCTTCCCTAATGCAGCTCTTGGTTTCCAAGAATGTGCAGTTTCCTCATAGTTCAGTTATACTCTGTTCTCAGGGTCTTGCTCCTGGTTAAAGGGAAGTAAAAGTAGCAGCATTGGAGTAGTAGCATCAGATGGTTTCCCAACACTGCAAGTCTCCTATCCTTGCCTATTCTCTCTCCGTATTGGTTGAAGCCACTTGAAACCTTTTTAAAGCTTTCAAATTTGAGCACAAAACTGTATGGGCTGTTTTCTGATTTCCACTCAAGTTATTGTCTTCCATTTCTAAAATGAGGGATAAAAAATAGAAAAAATACAGCTGTTATACACCTCCCTATTAGATTTCTACACTTAATGTGCTAAGTCTCATAATAGCTTTTAATTCAATCTAATTCAATATTTGTTGGATCAATAAACATATCTGACATGGCTGATGAACAAAAAGTAAACATAAAAAATTAGAAATGCATTATGTTATGGTCAAATCTGTAACCCATCATAGTTTGTCACTGGTAAATGTCTTATCTTGATGTTTTTATTCTACTAAGCAGGTTTCCTATATTTACAATCCTACATTTGCAAACTTTTAAAGTTGGCAGGAACCATACATCATTTTACACAATGAAACTGAATCGCAAGAATGATTTGTCCAAATATTATCTATAAAGATCAGGAAACTCCAATAATATAGGCCCTGTGTTACTTGTTCTAAGATACCCTGGTATCTTGTCATTTAAGACTCAATAAGCTCTTTTGTGCCAAGATGATAGTGATCCCTAATTTGTCGAAAGTCTTTTGGCTAATCACAACATCCCTGCCTCAGCTTTCTCTCATAAAATAAGAGCAATAACTTCCTATTTTTGTTTTATATCTAACTTTCAAGTAACAAGTATATGTGCTTCTAGCAGTATGACCTGTGAAGGGTTGGTGAGCCAGAAAAATAGTTATTCTCTCTTTTCAAAGCCCCACTTTCATAACAATATAGTGTTCCCAATTCTTCCCTTTAAACCTAACTTTCTCCCTAGTCATTACCCCCAAGGGCAACTCTACTAGTTGGGGGAAAGGATTTCCATTAAGTCTTGGAGAGAACAAAGAGATTGAAAGTACCTAAAGCACTGGTTTCAGAAGAGATAATTCCAACCATCTCCTCTCTACTGTAGGACTTACAAAGGCTAAGTTGTGCTGAGATTTCTTTTGGTCTGGATTCATTTGATCTTTCTCTGCTTTGGGGAAGTTACTCGATATGAAAGGACTAGATGAAGCTTTCTCAAAAAGTCTATGAGATAGAGTAAGTCAGACTTTAGGCCTAACTCATGTGATCCCTATTCCCAGAGCCCAAAGATCCCAGGTTGCAGGAAATCACATGATTTCTAGGCCAAAAGGTCTCTAAAGGTCAGGCCCTAAATCATCTACAGGATGTGACTTGACCCAATCCAATGAAAAGACTTGGTTCTTTGGCTATTTAACCAGCTTTCCTGGCTTTTCAGGTGAGTACATGTTGGGACCTAAAATATTTCCCAGGTGTATTTGGGCCTCTCCCTTCAAGGACTAAATAAATGCTTTCTTTTTGTACCTGAAGATGTCTCTGATTAATTAATTTTGGGAAGAGGGTCTAGCACCTGTCCTACAGAGAATATAAATCAATAAAAGCCTCTTTTAGCTTTTAGTTTAGCTCCAAGCCCCCGTGCCAGAAATATTCCCAGTGCTTATGAAAATCTTTTTCTCCCAGGATGCATAACCACCTCATCTGTCTCTAAAGATACACACAAAGCTCTATTATAATAATGGCACATAGTCTTTTTTTTTTTAATTAAAGCTTTTTATTTGCATAACATATGTATGGGTAGTTCTTCAACATTGACCCTTACAAAGCTTTCTGTCACAAATTTTTCCCCCTAGTCCCTTCCCCTCCCCTAGATGGCAGGAAGTCCACTACATGTTAATTATATTGAAATACTTGACAAGTCAAATAGATGTATACATATTTCCATACTCATTTTGCTGTGCAAGAACAATTGTATCTACATGAACAAAAAATATCTGAAAAAGGAAACCCAATGCAAGCAAACATCGATAGAGAGCATGAAAATATTATGTTGTGGTCCACATTTCATATCCCTCTCTCTGGGTGCATATGGCTTTCTTTACTGAACAATTGGAACTGGTTTGAAACATTTCATTGTTGAAGAGAGCCATGTCCATCAGAATTAATCATCATATAGTATTGTTGTAATGGCACATAGTCTTAAGGAAGGTGGTTTGTTTTAAACAAAGCAGCAAAAAATGAAAATAAACAAGCTCTTAATTGCTAATACTGATTTATCTTTTTCTAAAGAGGAAATGGAAAAAAAATTCATGGGGGTTGGGAGGAAGAGACAGGATAGAAGCGTAAAATTCACTGGATTCTGGCTTCATAGAACAACAGATCAAGGAGTCTGTATCTTTCTGTCTGACTTACACTCAGCCCCAGACACATAGTTCTGACATCCTTCTCTCCTTTCTTCTCACAGAATTATGGCTGAAAAGGCTGAAATAGCCTTTGTTTTGGAGACTGTAGCATGGGTGGGTAGTAGCTCCCCTTATATATATGTACTTTCCTTGTCTGCCATGGTGGTGCTGAAGCTTCTCCCACCAATGCCGCCGAAATTCTTAGGTGAACTAACCATAGCATGTTTGCTTACTTTTCAAGAGTTTTCAATTCTCCCCTATCCTTTAATGTCATGAGAAATGAGACTAGCCTTTCAGAAACAATCATAGGCCCCTTTAGTCTTTGAATCTCTTCTCTTTAACTCTTAAACTCTCTCATGACTAACATAGTTCCTTATTAACATATCTCTTATTAGCATAAAGGGCACCACCACTCTCCCAGTCCCTCAGGCTCACAACATAAGAATCATCCCAGATTTTTCACTGTCTCTCACTCCCCCATATTCAATCTATTGCCAAAGCTTGTTGATTTCACCTTTGCAGCATCTCTCAAATATGTCTCCTTCTCTCCTTGACACTGCCACCATCTTGTGCTATGTGTAACACTTGTGGACTTTTACCTATCCAATGGAGTAAAATGGACATATCCTCTCATATCTCTTCATTTGAGTTATGTTTGCTTTATAAAGAGCAAAATAACAGAGATGGTAAACAAATTGATACAGATGTTATGCTCTTTGCAAAATATGTTACCATATTAATCATGTTATGAAAGAAGACACAGATCCAAAGGAAAAAATTTTCCTTTTAAAAAACTAAATTACTATGTGTGTCTTCTCAAAGCCTACCTTTGGTTCCCATTTTTCTGCCAGATTAAGTAGTCATAGAAATTGTTTGTAGTTGAAAGTGAATTTTTCTTTTAATTCCTTCATTTTATAGATGATGAAACAGGCTTAAAAATGGTCACATAGTGAAAGAGATCAATAATCAGAGACTTGAGTGATTTGCTCTATATTGTCTTGTTAATCTTTTATCAGCTATAACTATTACGATAAAAAATAACTGTGTGATTTATATTAAGAATATAATCCCAGATTTAAAAAAAAACCAAACCTGTGTGCAACCAAACTATGACATAATCTCAGAGAAATTAATGTGTTAGTTAACCTGAGAAGTATAACTAAATCATTATAAAGTGTGTATCTTAAGTATGTGATCATAATAATAATATATATGTATACTAATCTTTATATTAAAATGATAAGATAAGAAAGTCCTGTACAAAGTTAGGTTGTTACCAAGTTAGGACATAATGATTTGCAAAATGTAGTCTTGCATGAGCCAGCTTTTATAGGACTTTGTTGACTACATGAGTCAAGAAACCTACATAACTGTGAATTTTGTATCTTGGGCTCTTAGACCATACTAGGTGGACTGTAGACCCCACCTTTGTTTTTTGTAATGTCCAGATCTGCTCACTGGAAGATTTTGGTACCAGCCGGAGTCCTGATCATGGGTGAGGAGTGAAGGGGCAGAACTCGTGTATGATCAAACATGGAGTTTGGTTATTCCAAATTCTCTCTAATACCCTTATATAACTATAGCATACTGCACATAGGCTAACGATATACTGAGCATGCAGGACCACATGAACAACTTGCTATTATGTATAGCTACTTAGTATAACTTTGCTTTAATTACAACATAGGTTGTCATACCCCCTGATTTCTTAGGAAGGCCGAGGAGTCCTTGGGGGGGATAGAGAGCCAAACCAGACATGTCAGCAGGTTCCCTGGCTGGGCTGGAGGGTCTTAGACCTCACCCAGAGTTTGCTCTCTATCTGTGACCTTCTACAATTTTTCTTAATAAAAATTAGTTTCTTTACCCAGAGAGGCTTCACAGTTTCTTTCTTTCTTTCTTTCTTTTTTGCAATAGATTTTCAGTGACAAAGTCAATCTAAGAAACTAGACCAACTGATAACTAATCTATCCATACGTCTATCCATCTATCTAAATCTTATCTATTGGTTTCAATACACATTTCTATTAGCCTTAACAAAAGATTTTTCATATCTAATCCTCCCAGCCCTGTAATAGATTGTCAGCCTGTTGTAGGCAGGCAAACTATCTATTCATCCCACAATACTATACTTTGGTTCTTTTTAACTGAATAGCTTGCCTTCCTCTAGTTATTTTTATTTTTTTCTTCCTTCACATTAATTAAAAATTCTTATCTTCCTTAAAATCTGCCTTCTTATTAATGTATGTTTCTTCTATGTAGCTGGCAAAATAATTTTCCTAAAGAACAGGTCTGACCATGCTCCCTTTCCTGAAAACCTTCAGCAGCTTGGGGGGCCCGCCCCGCCCGGATAATATTACAAACTCCTTAGTTCTTTGGCATTTAAATACTTTAGCAATCTAGTAGTTTAGTTTTCCACACATATTCCCTTTCACATTACTCCCTTTTGTGTACCTTATTTTCCAACTAAACTGGCCTATTTGCTGATCCCTGGATTTAACATTTTATCTTCTATACTCCAGTCCTATGTTTTTGCATAGACTCTCTTTCATGCCTGGAATACCCTCCATACCCAAATTTGCCTTTTAAGATGGTTAGTTTTCTTCAAGTCTCAATTTAGAATCGGAAATTTTAAATGATGAAGATGAGCTCAGTTTTTCACATACTGAATTTAAGTTGTATGTTGGGCTTGCAGCTTGAAATGTCCAATAGATATTTGGAGGTAGAAGACTAGAGATCAGGAAAGAGGTTAAGGCTGGATAAATAGATATGCAAATCATCTGCATAAAGATGGTAATTGATCCCAAGAAAAGTAATGAGATCACCAAATGACAGAGTATAAAGAGAAAAGTGAAAATGACAAAACACAGAGACTTGAAGGACATTCACAGCTCCTGGACATGACTTGGGTGAAAAACCATCAAAAGAGAATAAGAAGTAACAGCTAGACAAGTAGGAGGAAAACCAGGAAAGAACAATGAAAACCTTATCAATGTCCTTCATAAACTGTGGCACCAAGAATTAAACCAAGTAATTCTCTTAATGTGTTCTTATTAAGGCCAGGTATACAAGGATTTTCACTGCCTTATTCCTAGAAGCTATCAGACTCCCAATGCAACCAGAGATTGCATTAGTATTTCTGGCTCCTACACAGACACAAAGACTTCCTAATAAGCCTGCAACCCATTAAAACTCCCAACTTCTTTTGAGAAAAACTGTTGGCTATGCTCTTCTCATCTTGTATTTATACTTTAAATTCTAAATTTAGTAACTATCCCACCAAAAGGAGTGTATTTTCACATATTAAGTAGAACAAAAAAAGAATATCACACATGAATTATATGAATTACATAGTTTGGTTTTTAAAAAAGGTAATGTGGAGGTTGATTGCCAATGATCCTTGAGTTTACACAGACTGCATTAACATACATACACTTATGTATGTTATCAGAGACAGGACCAAGCTTCAACATAAAATGGAAAATGTCTTATAGAAATTTTTGAGCATGTGAAGACATTGTGTAAGTGGTTCTGGTCTGATAACCACATGATGGATAGTAGATTCTTTAATTTGCTGTAATAATGGAAATAGAACTTGAGAGTGCTGTCAAAAGGCTTTTTTTGACCTCAGCACTTTCCTTTCCCGATTATAACTTTGCTCTTGGTTTGACTCCTTTGCTGATGATGTCTAATGAGAGATACAGTTATAAGGCCCCATGAATATGGGCCGCTTTCATTTTGGGTGAAGGTGATTAATCTGAATCTTCCATCTTTGAGTTTCAAAAGATCAGGGGAGTGAGACTCCATGATTTAAGGAGTCCACTAGTCTGTATGATTCCAAGATCACATCTAGGAGTCAAATTCATGTCAGTTTTTGCACCCAGAGCAGCATCAATGGCTAGAGGAGCTGCTTGTAAAGCAGGAGAATTTGTAGTGGTAGCTAAGATAAGGAATCATTTGGCAGGGATGCTGAATTTGGATTCAAATGTGGTGGGACTCATTCTATGTAAAAACTATTGGGGGGCGGAGCCAAGATGGCGAACTGCAGACAGCATTCTCTGTGAGCTCCTAAGACCTTCCCTTAAACCCAGACAAATTGAGCCTCCGGACTGGTTTTGGAGTGAGGGCTCCACCAAACACTTGGACTACAACCCACTTCTATCAAATATCTACTTTGAAAGAACTTCTGAAGTCAGTTTTAGATGGGCAGGGGATCGAGCAGCTCCCGGTGCTCAGACACCAGTGCGCAGCCAGGGTGCAAGTCCGGGGCTGGAACGGAGCAGAAGATTTTAGGCTGCCAGGAAGTCCCTGGGAGACACTTGGGCCACTTTGCTCTGCTTTCGGGCAGGAGCTTTGGCAGGTCTACCTTTGATAAAGGGTGGATTGAGAGCAGCTGAAAGTGTGGTCCTAGTGCAGATCTAGCCAGATCAGCCCCAGACCGGAAGTCAACTCGACAAATTGCCCCAGGGCAAATTGAAATCCCTGCTGCAGCTGCTGCTGCAGAATTCCCTGCTGGTGACTGATACCTCTGCTGAAAATCATGAGCAAGAAAAAGAGAGCTCTCACCTTAGACAGCTTTTACGGAGAGAAACTAGAGAAGTCCCCAGATCCTGAGATTCTGAAAACAATCCCAGATAAAGCCACAGGGGTGGACTTAAGCTGGTCTCCCTTTCAGAAGGCTTACCTGGAAGACTGCATAAAGAATCTCAAAAGAGAGCTAGAAGAAGATTGGGGAAATAAATTGAGAACAGTGCAAGAAGGAAATATCGCCCTGCAACAGAGATGTGAAAAACTGGAAAATAAGTCTGGTGAATTGGAAAAAGACAACAATTCATGGAAAAACAAAATCAGTGAATTGGAAAAAGACAACATTTCACTGAAAAACAAAATTAGTGAATTGGAAAAAGACAAAAATTCACTGAAAAACAAAATTAGTGAATTGGAAAAAGACAAAAATTCACCGAAAAACAAAATTAGTGAATTGGAAAAAGACAACAATTCACTGAAAAACAAAATTGGTGAATTGGAAAACATTACCAAATCACAAGAAAATAAAAATAGTGAATTGGTAAAAGACAACAATTCACTGAAAAATAAAATTAGTGAATTGGAAAAAGACAACAATTCACTGAAAAATAAAATTGGCAAAATGGAAAAAGAATGCAATGAACCAAAAAATTCAATTGGCCAGTTACAAAAGGAGCTAAAAAAGATAGCTAAAGGAAATAATACCTTAAAAATTAAAATTGAACAAATTGAAATGAACGACTCAATAAGACTTCAGTATCAGTCAAACAAAAACAAAAAAATGAAAAACTAGAAGAAAATATGAAATATCTCCTAGGAAAAACAACTGACTTGGAAAACAGATCCAGGAGAGACAATCTAAGGATTATTGGACTCCCTGAAAGTCACGATGAAAAAAAGAACCTTGATGCTATCTTCCAGGAAATCATGAAAGAGAATTGCCCTGATGTTTTAGAATCAGAAGGCAAAGTTGGCATTAAAATAATTCACCAATCACCTCCTGAAAGAGACCCCAAAATTAAAACCCCAAGGAATATCGTGGCCAAATTTCAGGACTATCGCACCAAGGAAAAGATATTACAAGCTGCTAGAAAAAAACAGTTCGAATACCGAGGAACTGTCATTAGAATTACACAGGATCTGTCAGCTTCCACATTGAAGGATGGAAGGGCTTGGAATCAGATATTCTAAAAGGCAAAAGAACTTGGATTACAGCCAAGAATAAGCTATCCAGCTAGAATGAGCATCATCTTCCAGGGAAGAAGATGGTCATTCAATGATACAGGAGAATTTCACCTATTTCTTTTTTTATATATATAAAGCTTTTTATTTACAAAACATGAGTGATTTTTCTACATTGACCTTTGCAAAAACTTTTTTTCCCAAGCTTTTCCCCCTCCTTCCCCTCACCCCCCACCCCTAGATGACAGGTAATCTAATACATGCTAAATAGGATAGAATATCATGTATTTCTAATGAAAAGACCAGATCTGAACAAAAAATTTGACCTCCAAACACAGAACTCTAGAATAGCGTAAAAAGGTAAAAAGGAAAGAACTCTCGAGAACTATATCTCTACTAGGGGTATCCTTGAAGAATGGGGGTATAATTTGATTTTACTTTGATAATAATTGGAAAGAAATTAGAGGTGGAAGGTACATTATACTGTAAAAAAAAGGGGGGAGGGGAATGGAGGTAAAATAAAGTAAAAATTAAAAGGAGGTAAAATAAGGCAAAGTCTCATGAAGAGACATAGAAAATCTAATATAATTGAGGGAAAGAAGGGAGGGTGATGAGTATTCTTACTCTCATTAGATTGGGCTCTAAAAGAGTATATCAGACGCATTTGATTTCAGGGAAAAACTTGGCCCTCTGTAAAGGGAAGTAGGAGGGAAAGGAGGAAAAGAAAGGGATAAATTAATAGAGGGATTAGGGGAAAGGTGTGGAGAATAGGGAGGGTCTTAAAGGGGGGAGGACTGTTGGAGGGAGGTGGTCATCAAGAACAAAACACTGGGGAGAGGGGAAGGGAGTAAGGGGAAAGGAAAGAGAAAAATATAACTTTGGGTAAATAATATGGCAGGAAATATAGATATAGTCATTTTAACTGTGAATGTGAATGGGATGAACTCTCCCATAAAACGGAAACGGATAGCGGACTGGATTAAATGCCAGAATCCTACAATATGTTGTTTACAAGAAACACATCTAAAACATAGAGATACATACAGAGTGAAGGTAAAGGGCTGGAGCAGAATCTTTTATGCTTCAAGTGAACAAAAAAAAAGCAAGGGTAGCAATCCTTATCTCAGATCAAGTAAAAGCAAAAATAGATCTAATTAAAAGAGATAAGGAAGGAAACTATATTTTACTAAAGGGTACCATAGACAATGAAGAGGTATCAATACTAAACATATATGCACCAAGTGGTATAGCATCCAAATTCCTAGAGGAGAAACTAACAGAGATGCAAGGAGAAATAGACAGGACAACTATACTAGTGGGGGATCTCAACCTTGCTCTCTCAGAATTAGATAAATCAAACCACAAAATAAATAAGAAAGAAGTTAGGGAGGTAAACAAAATGTTAGAAAAGTTAGGTATGACAGATCTCTGGAGGAAATTGAATGGTGATAGAAGGGAGTATACTTTTTTCTTAGGGGTTCATGGAACTTATATGAAAATTGATCATGTGTTAGGGCATAAAAACCTCAAAATCAAATGCAGAAAAGCAGAAATAGTAAATGTATCCTTTTCAGATCATGATGCAATAAAACTCACATGTAATATAAGGCCAGGAGAAAATAGACCAAAAGTTAATTGGAAATTAAATAATCTAATCCTGAAGAATGAATGGGTGAAAGAGCAAGACATAGACACAATTAATAATTTCATCCAGGAGAACGACAATAATGAGACAACATACCAAAATTTGTGGGATACGGCCAAAGCGGTTATAAGGGGTAACTTTATATCTCTAGATGCTTATTTGCATAAAATAGAGAAAGAGAAGATCAATGAATTAGGGTTACAATTAAAAAAACTAGAAAAAGATCAAATTAAAAACCCTCAATTAAATACCAAATTGGAAATTCTGAAAATAAAAGGGGAGATTAATAAAATTGAAAATAAGAAAACTATTGAATTAATAAATAAAACTAAGAGTTGGTTTTATGAAAAAAAACAACAAAATAGATAAGCCTTTAGTTAATTTGATCAGA
>JAJPUD010014179.1:9384-31674 GCA_023553655.1 Myrmecobius fasciatus
CTGAAATCGTCCTGCTGGTCGTTTCTTACAGAGCAATAATATTCCATAACATTCATATACCATAATTTATTCAGCCACTCTCCAATTGATGGGCATCCCTTCAGTTTCCAGTTTCTAGCCACTACAAAAAGGGCTGCCACAAACATTCTTGCACATGTGGGGCCCTTTCCCTCTTCTAAGATGTCTTTGGGATATAGGCCCAGTACAAACACTGCTGGGTCAAAGGGTATGCACAGTTAGATAGCTTTTTGAGCATAGCTCCAAATTGCTCTCCAGAATGGTTGGATCCGTTCACAGTTCCACCAACAATGTATTAGTGTCCCAGTTTTCCCACATCCCCTCCAACATTCATCGTTATCTTTTCCTGTCATTTTAGCCAATCTGACAGGTGTGTAGTGGTACCTCAGAGTTGTCTTAATTTGCATTTCTCTGATCAATAGTGATTTGGAGCAACTTTTCATATGACTAGAGATGGTTTTAATTTCATCATCTGAAAATTGTCTGTTCATATCCCTTGACCACTTATCTATTGAAGAGTGGCTTGAATTCTTATATATATATGAGACAATTCTCTATATATTTTAGAAATGAGGCCTTTATCAGAACCATTAAATGTAAAGATGATTTCCCAATTTGATGCTTCCCTCCTAATCTTGTCTGCATTAATTTTATTTGTACAGAAACTTTTTAACTTAATATAATCAAAATTATCTATCTGGTGTTCAATTAGGAGTTCCAGATCTTCTTTGGACATAAATTTATTCCTTCTCCACAGGTCTGAGAAGTAAACTATATTACGTTCCTCTAATTTGTTTACAAAATCACTCTTTATATCCAGATCATGAACCCATTTAGATCTTATTTTGGTATGTGGTGTTAGGTATGGGTAGTGACAGATAACATTAAACAAATTGTTATCATGGCACTCCTCTGCCCCAAAACTTATAGTGAACTTTCACTACTAGCTTGGGGTCCTCACCTAGGGGCTGGGAACACTTTAATTTTTTTTGATAACTATATTTCAATATGTTGTTTTCTTATGTACTTTATGTATGTAAAAACATAATCCTGAAAAGGGATCCACTGGAAAGCTAACTAGTCTATGATACAAAAAAGATTAAGAATCAACACCCAAGATAAGTCTAAGTTCCTCAGCCTTCAAAATTTGAAAGTATTCATCCAAATCTTAATTCTTCCTCTTCCTCAGCATAATTACTCAAGTCCAGCCAATTTCTTCACTGAGCCTAAAATGTGTATTATTTGTTTAATTGTTGAGTCACTTCAGTTGTGTCTGACTTTTTTGATACCATTTGGGGTTTTCTTGGCAAAAATACTACAGTGGTTTGACATTTCCATTTGTGGCTCATTTTACAAATGAAGAAACTCAGGCAAATAGGTTAAGTGACTTAACC
This sequence comes from Myrmecobius fasciatus, assembly GCA_023553655.1. Taxonomy (NCBI): domain Eukaryota; kingdom Metazoa; phylum Chordata; class Mammalia; order Dasyuromorphia; family Myrmecobiidae; genus Myrmecobius; species Myrmecobius fasciatus. The sequence goes on from JAJPUD010014179.1 coordinate 10,797, forward strand.
AGGATCATATAGCTAGTAAGCATCTGAGGTTGGACTCAGGTCTTCCTTACTCCAGAGCTTAGCTTTATCAGCTATGCTACAAACTGCCCATGACTTTGTTTATTCAATTCCCAAATCCATTGTTTATTCAGAATCCCAACTGCCCACTTTAAGATTAACCTCCTTCATATCCCTTTCCTAACTATTGCAGATCATGTGATCTCATTTTCCAAACTGCTTTCTCCTCACAGAGGTGAATGTACAACTGAACTGGATTTGGGTAACAATTGTGCAAAGTCACCAGCCTCACTTTCTCCCCAGAGCCATCTGGGTCCAGTGGCCAGATATATATCAAGAATACACAGCTTGCTTGCTTCTTCCTCTCCCTCTTTCCTTCCTTCCTTATCTCCTCCCTCCCTCTCACCTTCCTTTTTTGCCTTCCTTTCCTCCCTTTTTCCTTTCTCCCTCTCAATATCTTAGGATTCATTCAATTTTTTTTTAGATTGCTGTAAACCTAAATCATTCTGGCTTTTATTAATTGGACAACAAAAGGTCCCAGACCAATCCCCATATGGTCTTTATTCCCTTAGAGTCAGTGTAAATAGCAACTGTTTTTGCTTTGCTCTGAAATCCTGAGGGTTTTCCCCTTCCATATTGAGGGTGTGTGTGTGTGTGTGTGTGTGTGTGTGTGTGTGTGTGTGTGTGTGTGTTGATTAAGAAATAAAGGCCAGAATATATTTTTTTTTCCTTAACTAGCTTTAATCACTGAATGAATGGTTGCCTCAGGTATCAAATTGAGACCTATTAAAGATTTAGCTTAAAAAGATTAAGATCTCCCAATATATCATGTCACATCTCCAGTTTTTCTGATCTATATCTGGTCACAGAACTCAGATGGCTCTGGAAAAGAAAAGCAAGTGATATTGCACAACCCTCCCTCACTCAGATCCAATTCACTTGCATGTCATGTAATCACCTTTTAGATGTCATTGTCCTTTTTGAGGATGAAGGACAAATAACAACCATTTCCTTTCTATATCACTCATTGCACACTTAATCATATACTACCTAAGTAGCTAAGTGGTGCCTTGGATAAAGTTCATGGCTTGAGAACAGGAAGATGAGTTCAAATACAGTCTCAAACACTTATTAGCTGTGTGTCCCTGGGCAAGTCACAACTCTGTGTGCCTCAGTTTCCTCATCTGTAAAATGAATTGAAAAAGGAAATAACAAAGTACTCCAAAATCTTTGCCTAACAAATTCCAAATGAGGAAACTAAAAGACTGAAATGACTGAATAACATCAACAACAAATCTTTCATTTCATTCATTATCATTTATGCATTTCATGAATATATGGTCCATCTCCCTAACTAGCTGTAAAGTATATGAGGGTATAGAGATCCTTTATTCATTATGTTTCTCATTACCCACCCCAGGAATATAAGGATATTCAATTGAACAAGCACAGCAATTTGAATGAATGGAGGGATGAATGATTAGTGCACTAATCATGTTCAGATCTATTTTTTTAAGTATTATAATACAGATAATATATTATGACTTACAAAGATCATTTTTACTTCAAATTTGAATTTCATTTCTTTGTTAATGGTATTTTTGCTTAATTATATTTTACTATTTTCTGTAATTTTGAGATTTCATATCAGATAAAATAAAAGGATCTACTAATATAATTACAAAAAATGTATAGTGATATTTCATTTACTCTCTGTGACTTATATGTCTATTAAGAACATGCATAATTTAAAATGGCTTATAGCTCAGAAAATCATCCTGTATAAATGCCTTAATTAAAATAAAGAAAGCCAATGTGTCTGTGAAAGTCAACAAATGCTCCATGAATGTAGAAGCATTAATATGAAATGATTCTGTGCTCTAAAGTATTTGATCTCAATTTTTTTTCTACAAGTCTTTAATTAGAAAAAAACATGTTAGAAAAAAATTGGGGAAGCAGAATTCAATCTACATGTGCATAAGAAAAGTTTACAAAGCAAAAATTAATTACATTATTTTGTTTATTAATAATGCTTTACATTTACATAGAACTTTAAAATTTGCAAAATATTTTACAAATATTGTCTCATTTTACCCCTCAAAAACCCTTGGAGTTAGGTGATATCATTTACTCCATTTTCTAGAAAAGGAAAATTTTTTTTAAAAGGGCAAAGTGATTTATATTGTATCACACAGGTACTAAGTACCTTTCAACTCAATAGATTTGAATTCAGATCTTTCTGGCTCTAAAACTATATTCACTATCCATTTAAATGTAATCACCCAATTTAAAGAAAAGGAAAGTGATTCAATCTTCAATTAACAGACAATACATGAAAAGAGAGCAGAAACAAAAACTTCTAAATAAGACTAAATGACTTTGTTTGTTTGTCTTGGGTAATTGTTTCAGAGATCACTAGTTAATAGGTCCTAAATGAATTAGATGACAATAGGATTTTTCTTATCCCAAGATTTTAGGATTTCTGTGAAGTTAAGGGTCCTCCCAACAGCTACATGGATAAACTTGACAATTCTATTTATTTATATTGGACACTGTGATACACATAGTCCATTGAAAGCAATTTTAATTTTACCACCCAGCACTCTATATTCAAGCAAAATGGGGAAAATAGAGGGGAGAAGAATCTCTAGAATCAATATAGAAGCTGTTTTTATTTTTAAGAAGCCCATCATTTCTAGCACAGCAGCACATAGCATGTTCATTTGCGTGTTGCCCATTATGCAAATGTGAATATTACATAATTTTGTATCAATTTCTGAAGAACTGAAAATGAAGTATTTTGTTTGTTTGATTTTTAAAATTTCTCACCTTGGGACTTCTCTACTATCATCCAGGAAATTAATTTTTGGGATATCTTCATCCTCATCATCCTGTGAAATCCCATCAGCTCTGGTACTATACTTTATCCCTATTCTCTGCCTCTCTGATTAGAGAGATGGGACTACCAAATCCAAACTTCCATTTAAGGAGAGATATCAATGCAGACATCCTATCACTTTTTCACGTAGATGCAATGTTATTGAGACTTCTCTTACTTCTATGAGGGTGTTGTACTGTATAACATATTAGTTTAAATCTAACTTGGCTGCCCTCTGAAAACCGGGGGAGAGGATTTGGGACTTTAATAACTGCTGTCCCCTCCACTAGCAAAGTCCAGACATAATCTTTGATACATCTTCCTTCATGACTGGAAGATGGCATTGAAGGATGCACTAACTTGAAATAATCCATCAGGACATTCACTTCATTCACAGTTTGAGATCCTTAAGTGTCTCAAAATATGGGAATATTGCAGAAGTATATTGAGCTTTTGACATTAAGGCTATAATTGAAGATGGTATCAGAAGCCTGGAAGTCTCAAGCCAGCTTGTCAACTAGGCTAACAGCAGAGTCAAACAGAACAGTTCAGAATGAAATTTCATCTAACACCTTTATTTTCTTACTAAATTAAGTCACTCACTTTATATGCTTGGGCTTTAGAGAGCATTACAAAACCCCCAAAACTTAAGGTTTAAAGGCAAATAATGAATATATGCAGTGAATGCACTAAAAATTCTTTATTTTCCAAAGATAGTGATGAGGTCCTGAATAATTTACTAGGTGGGGTTGGCTGAAAAAACCTCAAGTACTGATAAGATTAACCTGAAGCAAGCAGGGAAGGGTACTTACTGCAGGAGATCAACTCAGCCTTACAATCCCACCCCAGTAAAAGTCTTGGGAGAACCTACAAGTTACTGTTAATCAGAAAGTTAAATTTCCCCTATAAATCTGCCCAAGGTTTAGTTGTCTTTGCTGAATACCATTCCTTCTCTATGCTTCCATGGTGTCTTCTCCTGTAAAGATTTAACTTACCAGTCCATGGTATACTTCTCCCTCATGGCATATTCTCTTTCTCCTGGTTAATTGGGAGTTCCACTAGGGAATTTGTTTGTTTTTTTTTTTCCTTTGTTAAAATTCCCTTCCTTGCTAACCATATGATATCCTAATATTATTTCAGATTTACCACTCCTGGTGTCTATTTAGCCTCTTCATTCTGTACATAATCTTGTAAATAAAGGTATTTTTTGGTAAAGAGAATATCATTGGGAATTCTTCATATTTGTGCCTTGTGCCTCATATTTGAACTAAGAATTGCTACTCGAACCTCATCAATAGGGGGAACATGACCAGTGAAGCTCCTAGTAGAAGGCCAGCTAATTAATGAACTTGTGGAAATCATGTTTTTCATTTCTTTTTTCTACTGCAAATAGCCACAAATAATTACCAACTTGCAAGTGTAAATGAGATTAATAATAAAATCATTCAAATGCCTGAAGTTATAAAAATTAAGTGAAAATGTTGCAGATTGAATGCATAGTCTATGAAAGCATAAAATGTAAATATACAATACTCAATTAAAAAAAAGTTATAAGAAGGAGAAATAGAATTTCAGCATGCCTATGCATGAAGGATGAGGAACTCTCAATAAGGAAAGGCTACTGATTCTGTTGAGAAGAAAAAGACAAAATCAAAAAACCTCATAATGTTACATGGAAAATTCACTAACCAGTTTGATTTTATGAGGACAGGGATGTTAGGAGTGACATCTGTTTTTTCTTTTCCTTTTTTTAAATGTAGGTTAGATTAATTTCTTTATATAAGATCAAGGAGGATAAATTCATGATTTGGTACCCACCATTTGAATCTCTGGTTTCTTTGCTACCTGATCCATCAAAGACCTATGGGGCACTGGTGCATTAGAAATTTAGTGGAATTCCCAAAGTCCTACCTTCCTCAAGTAGTGTTGAATTACTATGTTAAATTTAGAGTTGGAGAAGTAATATTTTATCTTAATTAATAATTGGGAATTATATTCCTTTTAATACTTTTCTAAGTACTTTATATTATGGGTATGATAAACAAGTTTTGTATCATATTCCATGCCAGAATCTGAGTTACTGAATAGGTTTGAGCAAAGTCTGTCTCAATGTAACAGATAATAGAGGATGAATACTGTTGACATACATCTCCAATTACAGTGTCAGAAGTTCTAAAGCTCAGAATGAGTTAAGATTGGCAGTAAAAGCTAAAGGCAGCAAAATGATCCTTTTAGTTATGTTGTTGGTAAGAGGAAGATCAAAGAAGGGAGTCAGTTATTTTCCAGGATAAATGTGATGATGATAACAGATGAAAGAGAGAAGAAAAACATAACTCCATTCTTATTATCTTTCAATTTTGTTTGCTGAGGCATGCTCTTTGGAATGGAAAGGAAAGATCAGTTTTTAATGAGGAGTTGAAATGTATCATTTAAGGGGATGCTGTGTGTTTTAGGGAAGGTATATGTTGGCCCTTGATGTAAATGCACGGTCTATAAAGAAGGAATCAAATTATTAGATAAGAGTTCGAATGGTAAAACTAACACACACACACACACACACACACACACACACACACACACACACATACATTTAAATATAAAGAAACATCCAGAAAAGATTACAAATAAATACTCAGCAGTAATATACAGTTGGAACTCTGTAGGTCCCTAAACAGAGGGATATACCTATAAAAATAAGAACATAATCTTGCACAAAAATAAACATTTCACCTAAACCAAAGAGCTACCCTCTTTTCTAGATTTATAAGATTCTAAACAAAACAAAAAACAAAAAATCCATTTAACCTGTCCCCATTCCAAATTCTTATGACTAAATGTTTTGCATCCTAATAAGCACCTTAGGGCTCAATGTAAAACAAATGGTACCTAAAATAGAAAAGATCACTTAATTGCCTTCAGTGAATTTAATTTAACAAATTGAATAAACTGCATTCCAAAATATTGGAAGATATGGTGAATATATATATCGAGAAATGGGAAGTTAGGAGGAAGAGTTGAGGAAAAACATTTTACATAAGTGATATTAGCTAGAGAAAATGCCTAGAACTAAGAGTGGAGAATTTCAGGAACTGGGAACAGCTCACATCTTATCTGGTCAAGTTCTCTAGAACTATCCAGTCTCTTGAGACTATGCCTTTGGTGACTTGTCAAAAAGAGACATCCCATCTCTCTTGGCTCTGGGCATTTTTATTTTTCTGAGTATACCCCCATTTTTGACTTCTCTAGTTTCTTCAAATTTACACTAAAATCTCATTGTCTACAGCAAAGTTTCTCCTATTTTTCTCTTTTCAGGAATATTGGGTTTAAGTGACTTTTCCAGTATTACACAGTTAGGGAGTGTTAAGTGTCTGAAGACAAATTTGAATCCAGGTCCTCCTAACACTAGGGCCAATGCACTATTTACTGCACCACTCAGCTGCCTCTACAGCAAAGCTATTTAAACTGTGAACCATGTAACTAAATGTGAGGTTGCAAAGCTATGAATTATTGTCAGTTTGATTTGTATACCTATTTTGTTTACTCTTATACAAATTTTTCTGGTGAAAAGGGGTCTCCAGTGGAAATAATTTAAGAAGCCCTGGTCAGCTTTTTCCAATCTCTCTTAATTATAGTGTTTTCTCTCTGTTAGTTATTTCCAATTTATCCTTTATATAGCTTGTTTTTTACATATTTGTTTGCTTGTTTTCCATTAGAAAATGAGGGAAGGGACTTTCTTTTGCATTTTTTTGTGTCCTTGATTTAGCACAGAACCTGGAAAATAACAGGAGCTTATTAAATACTTAATATCAAACCATTTTGTATTCTTGGCCTGGGATCATATTAATCCTGATTAATGAGTTAACCAAAATAGTGGCAGTTAACCCCACATTTCATAGGGTCATCCTCCTTCTTGCCCTCTAGCCAGCTATTGTTGCTGCATATAATATCCTACCCATTTCCATCTGTTGTTCCCAGAATCACAATCAAATTGGTGTTGCTATACTTTTTGGGAAGGGTGTGTGTCAATTGACTGTTTTAGGTCACCAGTCAAAAACTTGAAACACTTTTCACAGCCAGCCATTTATATAATTTTAAAAAATATAATATGTGATAATATGTATCATATATAATATATATATATATATAATATGTATAAGTATATAATGACAAAAAATTATTATTATTATCCAGTCTTTTAACCTAGTATGGCTCTTCAACGTCCTAGGGACTATAGCTATCCAGGCTTGGCTTTTCTATCTTCCACTGTCTCCTGAAGTTTATCCAAGGTCTTGTTTCTCATTTCCATGACCCTATCTATCTCATCCTTCACCACCCCTTTTCTTTTTGCCTTCATTTTTTTCCCATAATCAGGGTTATTTCCAATGAGTCCTGTCTCATATATATGTGGTAGAATCTCCCCACTCTGGAATCTGAACTACTTTGAAAGAAGGGACTGTCTTACTTTTGTTTATGTATCCTCAGCATCTAGTAGAGTGCTTAGGATATAATAAGCACTTATGAAATGCTTTCATTCATTGAAAAAAGAAAAAGATGGAGTTTTCAATTATATGACAATGGTCTTGTCTTTGAATCTTTGCAATATTTTTTTCACATATTGTTTTGAAAATAGCTTTTCTTGAAAATTTATAAATAGAAGTACTGATTATGAAAACAGAGAGTGAGGCTTAAGATGTTAGTGATATCAGATATGAACTATCTAGTCATTAGCTAGATATTTTTCTTGCCTAAAGGCATCACTAAATCCTGAAGCATACCTGTGATCTCATCATTTTGGAAGTATCCTCCCAGAATACAAACTATTTATTCAGGTCCATCCTCAGTACTTCTCATCTGTTTCCTTCCACAAATTTAGTACAGGTGGTTCATCCTACATATTAGAGGTTTTTTTTTTTTGTTTGTTTGTTTGTTTTTTGTTTTTGTTTTTGTTTTTAAGACTATAATATTGCAAGAGTAGCACTGGAACACTCCAAAAGTCCAGCTTATGTATCTTGCCATTACCATATGACCAGCCCATCTTAATTTTCAATCACACCTTCCTTGTTAACATTTAAAAAAGCTTATTCTTCTTCAAAACCCTCTATTGCTTATGTTACAGTTTATCTCCACAAATAATAAGCCTCTACATTTGTCATTGTTTTATAACATTCTTAATTCTTCAGAGATTATCTCATGATGATGTAGCAATTTCATAAAAAATGTTAGTATCAAAAAAATGAGCCTCTATTTCCATGAGAATGTTGGAGTCATTTTTAAAAAGTTGCAATTTACCGGAAATAATGCAACACATTCTCTTCCACTTATTTCACTTAAAGCTTGACTTCTTATATATCAGTACAGTTTACCAAAGTACATATGTTTACAAGCTTTGTAAATTTTCCATCCAATTGTATATTTTAATCTGATTTTTCCCCATTAATTAAAAAAAATAGTCTAAATAAATGGTAAATATTCATTTGCTTAGACTTTATTGTATGGGTGAAAGAGAAAGTCTTTCAAATGACTGCTTCTTATAGGAATTATTTGAGAACATTTGGATGAAAAATATCAACGAAATGTTATACATAAACAAAACTATTTAGAGGACCTCATTGTTCAAAAATGAACCCTTTTCAAACTTTAATACTGTTCTATATCTTCTCCAAAATAGTTGTATTCACTTTACATGAGCACATATCTCCCTAATTTATACCTGCCCTGATATTTTTGAGATTGAAGAGGTAGTTTTATCTTCCAAGGGATCCTCATGATCTTGATGCATGAAAGTTGCTGTACTGTACCACATGATTTTCAAAATTTCATAATAAATATTATGATATTATGTATTCTATCTTATCTTTCAACAACTGACAAATGGTATAGATATGATCAATTATTGAACAGCACTTGTACAATTTTATTGATGATCCCTGTAGGGGCACATAAAATTAATGTACAACTGACTTCCATGAAAAAATCTGTTTATGTAGGGAGAGTAGGTATTTATGTAGGGATGTACTTTTCCTCAATTATTTTTACATTAATATTAATGTTTTTTATTACATTAATTACATTAAGATATTTTTACACCTTTAGTATATTTTTATTCTTTATATTACATATGGATTCTTTAGCATTATCATAATTGTATGTCAACCAACAATACTATATACACTTAGTCCAGTCCAGTTACTTTTTAAGCATTTATTCTCTTTAGTGTTATTACTACTTTCTCCATTAAAAAAAAAAAAAAGGTTACATATGTTAGGGTAAAAATATGGTCATTCATATTCATGGAAAGAATTTGGAAAAATAATCCAAAAGGATCTTTTACATTTTTCTTCTATTTTTTGTCTTACTTTTGTCTTCAAATGCCCATGAGATGGTTTTGACAAGCTGAATGAATCTCTTGCCAATTTTCAAAAAATAATCTGCTTTTATTCCCCGCTATTTTTCTTTGCTTTGTGAAATTGTCCATCAATCTCCTTAAAGTCTTTAGAAATGATTTTCCATTATGAACCAATGTTGTCTTTGGCAGCCAACTCTCTTCACTTGGCAATGAAATCAAATGGTTGCTAATAGGCCCTTTCTGGGCTTTTTCAGCCTTATTGTTATGTCAATAGCTTTAAAGTAGCTAAATTCTACATAAAATTATTGTAATTTTGCTGAAAGCTCCTAATTTACAATTCATTTACTATTACTAATTCCTGATTATTTTAAAAAATATATATGAGGAGTGAAGTGCTTCAAATATAGGCCATCTTTTTATCATTATGGTGCTTTTTGTTCTTTTACTAAGTCTGATGTTTGTTGTGACAAAGGAAAACATGTTAGAACACAGTCAATTAATTCAGCAATATAACCCACAATAAACATAACCTTTCCCTATCTGTAAATATAAAATCTCTTTTATATAAATAGTAATTTAATTGGGAGGGTCTGATTGAATTCTTCATTGAATTTCTCTTCTTTCTCAGCAAACTATTTGTGCATAATCTGCAATTATTTTATGGTTGTCTTTTTGCAAGTACTTATCATCCAAATTATAATATGTGATGACCAAAAAACACAAGGAAAAGTTTCTTGATACCTTTGGACATACCATAATACCATTTCTACCCATTTTTCCGTTGTTATTCCACTAAGTGCAATTGTTGCTTATCATCATCCCATTAATGTGCACCTTTCCTCCCTCCCCCCCCTAATGATTATATTGTGGCAAGAATCTCAAGAGGATATGATTCATTTCTTCTAGTAGTATATTTACTCAGTGGCCATTACATAAGTATTTCATATTTAGAGTACCAGTTCATCAAACTAAAGCTTAGTGATAATCAGAATATTTGCAATTCTTTGGTTCTTTACTTCCCATTCCAAATGTTTGTCACTCTTATTGCTGAAAAGGGGCAACATTTCTGTTTTTCCTTATGTCATCAGTGGTTATGTGCAAAAATCTAATCACCTAAACGAGAGAAGCCTTTTACTATTTAGAAAAGTCTAATTCCAGGAAAGTATCCTCTGTTGTTTGCTGCATTCCTACCTGCACCTCTGCCAGAGCTTGTTTTTTATGTCATAGGAAAATATATGTTTCAGAACCTAGGATCACATCAGTATCTTGAGGGATCAATGAAATAGGATATCAAAAGACATAGCAGCTGGTAAATTTATGAGTTTATTTTAATGATGTCATCCTTTAAAATGTGGAGTAATGGAGGGAATTCCTAATTTGGGCCTCATTTTGACCCAAAAAAAAAAAAAGAGGAAGTATGTTAAAACAAAGATGATGGAGATCTGGGTGACAAATGTCACTTCTATGAGAAACTTCATGATAAGAGAAGCAGAGGATTTGAGGAAAGTAAAAGTAGATGCAGAAAACATAATAAAAAAATGAAAAGATAAATAAAATATTTTACTACATGCAATATTCAATCTTAAAGCCAATTGTCAAGCCATAACATATTTTATTAAGAGAAGCTGACACAAGCACTAAAGTTTTAAAGTTCCCCTCCCCAAATTAAGTTTGACAAGACAATGACCTTTCTAAATATCTACAGACCGTTTTAATGCTAATCAATCCCAGTCAATAGAAGAAAGAAATCTGTCTTTCTTCCTTATAACTTCCATAGTACAAATAAAGCATTAGGAACTCAACTTTGCAAATGATTTATGTCTTAAGCAGCTGATCAAATCAGTCCAAGATATCAAAGATTTTGGCTTACTCATACCACCAGTATTTGCCTCAATTGGGGAAATCATAAAATTTAGTAAATAGAATATTATTTTAATTACCAGTGGATTTATCTGTGTTGGTGAACAAATGGATTTCTTTCTTTCCTATGTGTCAACAAAACCACAATTGATATTGCTATTATTTCATTTACTAATTCTCAAAATAACATCCCAAACTTTAATGGGCTGTAAGAACTTATATGCAGCTGTCATTAATCCTTGTCCAAAGGTCTGTTATGGGATTATTAGTCTCAGGAAGGCAAAAATAATTACACTCAAGTAAACAGTTAACAATAAAAGATAAGAATTTTTGATTCTGTAAGGGATGAATCATTTTCCTGTTTTAAGTAGCAAGCACTAAAAAAATCTTAGTGAGAACTGAAGGCTAGCTCTGTTGCCAGAAAGTAAATCATATCAGAAGTTGGCTCGATATGACTTAGAAGAAATTCATACACTCCAAGATGCTTCTTGATTTTGTTGTAATGGATTACTATTCCATAAACCAAGAGTGAAAAGACCATTAGCATTAACAAGGCACATTATAACAATACTTTTCTCAAGTGAAGTATTTCACTTGGGAAATGCTGCTGCAGACTCAAGTATGACTCAATAATGCAGATATCCAATCATCATAGACAGGAAAATGATTTTCATGGCAGGAATTAAGACATTTTTTTTTAGTGAGAGTTGATGCTACTGTGCTCACCAACATAATAGCCACAGGATCATACTGATAAAGAATCAAATTAAAATCCATTGGGACAAGAACATCAATTTTAGTTTTCCCAGAAATATTTGCTGAGAGCAAAATACATGATCAGACCATGATAAATTGTTTGGAATCAGTTGGATAATATATATCCTATTGCTTTTGGTGCTATTGAACATAAATAGTACACACTGGCTTCAGATCCACATAATCAAGTCTGGAACCACTTGCTACTGATTTTTTTGGTGTGTGAGAGAAAACAAAATAAAAAAAGGGTGATTGCTTCTAGCTATTTAGTTCATAAAATATGACAGAGAAATAAAGTTTGAATTTTTTTCCCTTGAATTAAAATTAAATTTGAGGAAGAGAACCATGCATTGAACATTTAAATATTACAAAGAATTTGTAGAATTCTCAAGGGAAGTATGGACCTTCAAAAATGCAAAAATGGATGCTTTTTAAAAATGCATAAATCTACTAATGAAAAGTACATAATGGAGCTTTCTACCCAGGATCTTATTCATTTGGCTGCTTCTGTTTCTGAAAAGTGCGCATTTGTCTGTGTGAACTTTGAAAATTAATACAGCTATACATAAAGGAAAAATCAATGCTACATGTCAGCATGAATATATTATAGCTGAGTTTACAGTAGAATGAAAGGTATCCTGTATAGTTTGGTGTTATACGAAGAATGTTATACAATCTAGATTGCATTTCTATATGAAATATTTATGCCTCATTTAACCATCTTTCAATATATGAAACCAATTAGATCTAGCACTGACCCCTTCCCCCATTTTCTACATCTAGTTACTGTATTACTTTTTACTACTCAATCTTAGTATGTAAATAAATGTGAACTAGAAACTGCATTAGGCTCATGATACCTTCAATACAGAGTGAGCATCTTGAACCAATGGAAACCAAGTAATCTTATTTGTCCTAAAACTTTGCTTTGATAGGATTAACTCAGACTTTAAAAAAATAATTTAGCTTTTCAGGGAACCTTCTGTACCTGGAGGTGAAGATGGTGCTTGGAAGTCAAGGGAGAAAATTAATTTTCATGAGATTACAGAGAATTCTTCTGTAAAGGGCAGAAGTTCTTCCCCAGTCACATAAGTGTATTTTGTCTCTATTTTTACATGGGAGACTGAAACACAGAATGATTGTGTAGTTTTCTTAAAATTATACTATAAATAAGGGTGCTAAACCAGATGTTCTCAAAAGTTTTTTCAACTCTAAATCCTTTTCTGCATAATAGGTAATTTGTTCCTCCTCTCTCCATGTCTCTTCCACCTTTCCCCTCCCCCCTCTCCATTTCTCTTTTCTCTCCTATGAAGAAAAATTCAAAGTAGATTGTTGTCATATATGAACTGATTTTGTTCCCTTAAATAATTTTTAAATTTTATGTGATCGGAATGACAAATTTGGTCTTTTTTTTAAATCACCTCAAAGACATTACCTCATAATCAGAAACATGACAGAAATTTATGCTGAGATTACATGTCACTTTGGAGTTAATATTTTGGAATTTGAAATTTGGTATTTGTTTAAAAAAAGGGGGGGGAGAGGGGGCAGCTAGGTGGTGCAGCAGCAGCTAGGTGGTGCAGCAGATCAAGCACCAGCCTGGTAAGAAGACCTAAGTTCAAATGTGACTTCAGACACTTAATACTTCCTAGCTATGTGACCCTGAGCAAGTTACTTAACCCCAATTAACCCACTTAACCCCAACCTCAGGAAAAAATACTGATCTAATCCTAATTTTTGTCAAATTGTTCCCCAGTTTTTTCAATAATTATTGTCAGATAAGGAATCTCTCTACCAGTAATGTATATTCTTTTTTTTTTTTAATGGGAATACTCAATTTCTCCTGATTTTTACTTAGCTAATCTGTTATATTGATCTATTTAAAAAGTTAGCATCATAGTGGGGTGATAATTACTGTTTTATTACATAACTTGAGCAAGCTGTTAGATAACTGAAGTCATTTAACTATTTACAAAAAAATCTACAAAATGGAGGAGTGAGACTAAAATACTCTAAGACCCCTTTTACCTCTAAATATAAAATCAATCCTTTGAAGTTTAGTAGTGGTATATGTCCTCTATGACTTTTTATTAGTTTCTTTTCATTATTTCCCTTGATATTATAGCCTTTTTTGTTCCTCCAAATGAATTTTATTTACTTCAATAAAGTAATCTCTTATTAATATATCACAAATATGTAAAATATCCAAGTAGTATCTTTTTTGTTATGTTGGTAAAGCTGAAGAATGTTCACTAAAATAAAAAAATCACACATTTAAATATTCCTTGCTTCTATAAAGACATTTATAAATAGATTTACATAAATCCTTCCTATGCCTAGGTAGTTTGTCTCAGTTTATCCACTTTATAGTCATTGTTAATGAAATTTCTTTTGTTATATTTTTTTCATTGTACTGAATAGAATTGCTAATGATTTCTATTTATTTATTTTTTAGAGATTTATTTCATACAAGGAGGCAGGTTGATAAAGTGGAAACAACTTTGAACTTAGACTTAGGAAGCCCTGACTTTGAAACACATTTTAAACATTTTACTAACTTTAAATATTATACTTGCAAAGTTATTTAACATATCATTCTCAGTTTCTCAGTCTCAAAAATGGGGACAAAAGTAATTCTCACCTCACAGAGTTGTTGTGGAGATTGCATTATACTACTTTTCTGAATCTTTTAATTGCCTCAATTATTTTCTTTACTAATTCTCTTGTATTTTCTAAGTAAATCTTCAGGTTATCTCCAAATAGGAACAATTTTGTCTGATCTTTTTTTTACTATTTATATATTTACTTTCAGATGTAGAAAAAACCTTCGGCAAAGTATCACACTGAATTACATTAAACATTCTAAAAAACAAAATCCAAAACAACAAAAAACCAAAATCAAATAAGCAAAAAAAAAAATACAAAAACAGGAATAAGTAGAATTTTCCTGAACATGACAAAGTACAATATAACTTTAAAAATATCAACTTTATTAATGCATTTGATTTTTTTATGTCATTTCTGGATATTATTTTTCTCACAATTCTCCCCTCTCTCCTCTCTTCTCCTCTCAGCTGTCAAAGTGATTTTTCCAAAAAGCATATCTGACTATACCATTTCTCTATGTGATCAACCAACTCTCTATGACCATAAGGATCAAATATAAAGTCCATGATTTGGCATCTAAAGCTTTTCACAACCCAGCCACTTCCTATTTTTTTAAATTTAGCTTTCATAATTATTATTGTCCTTTATATATAATATGGACCAGTCATAGTGGCTCATTTCCTAATTCCTCAGAAATTCTGATTCATGTCATATTTTTATGTCTTTTCCTTGATAGTCTCTTATCTGGAATGCTTTCCCTCTGCAATGGCAACTTTTAATTGCCCTGGCTTCCTTTAAGATTTAGTTCAAGCATGATCTTTTGCAGAAAGCAACTGTCTATCCTACAAGATGCTAGTGTCTTTCTTTGCCTCTGAAATAACCTTATATTTCCTTTAAATCTATCATACACCATGGTACTTCAAGTCCTTGAGGTATACAAACACCAAGTGTTCCTAAGTTCTTATATTTCCTCACTCCTCAAATACAATTAGTTGTCAGGTCTTGCTGATTCTACTCTGCATGTGGCACAAGCAATCCCTTTTTTCTACTTAGTTGACTGATTGTATAATGTAGAATGTATGAATGGAATAAATTGATATTAGTAGAGAAGGAGCATTTCAAAGCAATTTTGTAACAGGTAAAATCAACTTGTGTTAGTGATTTTCTCCAATAATGCTTAGCAGCCCAGAATAGGGAGGAAAATATCAGAGTTAGTGGTGTGCTAGAGGTAGTACTTATAGGCTTATGATTGTTACTCTAGTATTTAAAACTCTGAAAGTGACAAATAATGATTTGACTTAATATTTTATTTATTTACATATATAAGAAAGTGATAGAGAAAATGTTAATATGTATTAAACTTATAATTGTTTTCTATGTGAATGTATATATACATATATATGCATGTATACATACAAATATATGTACATATATGTTTATATATAATATATATATATATATATACAGTATATTTATATTTACACATGATACATATACATATACACATATACATATATATACATTAAATGTATGCATACACACATATACATAGGCACATATAGATAGCACAAAGTCAGTTTGAAATATCTACCCCAGCACATCATTTGACATTACCCACATAACTTACAAATTAAAATCTGTAGAAAGTCAAGAAAGGAAAGAAATCTATAATGTTTGTTCTTGAGACATTTAAGTGTCACATGTACAAGGTAAAGAAGACTAGGTAGAGAGACAAGTATAGCCACAGTAGGGGAGATATTATAACTTGGGGATAAGGGAATCACAAAATCTCAGAATTAGAGTGATCCTAGATGACATTTAGCTTAATTCTCTCAGAACAATATCCTCTTCTATAAGAACTTGAGAAGGAGCTGTCCTTTCTTTTATAGAAGAACATGAATACAAAAAAGATCTCCTAGGAAGGTAAAAGAGAAGAAAAGGGGGAGAATGGAATTTCAAAGCTCTTGATGTTGGTATTTTTAGTCCACTAAAATGATGAATTGTAAAATATGACTACATTTATGTGAGATTTTAATGATTTTTAATGGTCATTGGAATTGAGATTGATGAACTGAGAGTTCAATATGTCAAATTTGTCATCCACATGAATGGTGAAGATACGGCAGTGATGCAAGAGGTTGATGGGGAAAGAAAGATCCTGAGCAATAACAATTTCTTTTTTTTTAATTTTTTTATTTTATTTGCATAACGTATGTGTGGGTAATTCTTCAACAATAACCCTTACATAGTTTTCTGTTACAAATTTTTCCCTCCAACTCCCCACCCCTCCCCTAGATGGCAGGATATCCACTACATGTTAATTATGTTAAAATATTGGCAAATCGAATATATGTATACATATTTCCAAACTTATCATTGTTGTGCAAGAAAAATCTTATCTACACAAAAGATATATCAGATAAAGGAAACACAATGTAAGCAAACATCAATCAAGGAGTATGAGAATGTTATGTTGTGGTCCACATTTCACATCCCTCTCTCTGGGTGTATATGGCTTTCTTCAGTGAACAATTAGTGGTGGTTTGAAACATTTCAAGCAATAACAATTTCAATACAAACGTTGGAAACATCTACCGTTCATAGCCATAAAGAAGAAATAGTCATCAAACATTTTTTTTAAATAACCTTCTCTAATAATAAAAAAGATATCAATCTTAACTATAGGATACAATCTTTTAAAACATGGCAAATTATTAAACTTTGACCAGGCTTTGTTAAGAATTCCAAAAGTTCAGAGTTTTATATACAGAATCAGAATGAGGATTTTCCCCAAGGATGGTAGAGAATAAAAATTTAGTTATGTGAAAAAAACAAAACAAAACAAAACAACAACAAAAAAGTAGAGTTATTGCTATAGAAGGGGAATATTAAAGACATAGTACTAAGCCTACTTAATTTTTATTATTTTCTCAGCAACCCTGGTTTAACTTGGAACCTGTAATTGGAGAGTGAAAGAAATGGTAGCTGTTGGACAAAGGGAATTATTGCTTCTTACTAAACACTGTTGCAGACAGCTATTAATGACATTTATCTTTATTCCTTTATTTTTGACTGCTCTTATTACTATGTCCTTCCACAGTAGCAATAAAGGGGTAAGAAAAAGTTTTATTACATCATTATATTAATAACTATTAAACTATGATCCAGAATTTTCTCCTCAAATTCCTCAGTAAGATCTAGCTCTTGTTTAAAGTGACTGATTGAAGAGACTACTTTTAGGCCTCAAGGAACTTTTCTCTTTAATCTTGGGATAAGATCTTATCCAAGTAGGAAACCTGACTACTTTTTAAAATCTAAACAGAAACCAGTCTGTGTGAGTCCTTACCTCACACATTTTTGAACTACTCCATTAGAATTTGGTGTGATTCAGTTCATGATAGAGGAAACCCGACAAGAGTGGTTTGGATAGAGAAGGATTCCCTCATCCTGATTGCTGTACTCACCTGAATCATGAGTTCAAACCATGTTCTCAGCAGAAGGAGCTAAAGACTTTTAGCCCATGTTCTCATTAAATGTTCACCAATTAGAGATTATTTTCATTTGTCAAGAGAATTCCCTTTCAGAAGGATTATTTAATTTCAGGGTCTCTACTGGAGGCTTTTGCTTACTGAGATAAATCACTGGCCATCAATTTATTCATTCCTGGCAAGGCTAATAAATAAATTGATGATTAATTATCCAGAATCTCTGCCTGTCTGGGTTTTTCATTCATTGGGGGTAATAGTAAATTGCTATCTGAATACTCATTTTTAAAAAAATCTGACTACTAGGAGTCACTACATGCAAATTACAAACTACATACTACCCACAAAATACATACAATTCAAAGCTAGTGAGACCTCTGATGTTAGTATATCTTGATGCAGCATCTGGCTTATGAAGCCATATCTTGAGGTATCCCCATTTTACAAATAAAGAAACTGAGGCAAATACAGGGTGAGTTGTTGAGGATCAGAGTGATATAAGCCCTGGAGACAGATTTGAACTCAAGTCTTCTTGATTTCAAGATGTGTGCTCTCCTCCCCCCTTTTTAAATTAAAACTTTATTTTCAAAACATATGCATGGATAATTTTTTAACATTAACCCTTGCAAAATCTGGTGGTCTAATTTTTTTTTTCTTTTTTTCCCCTTAACCCCTCACCCAGATGGCAAGTAATCCAATATATGTTAAATATGCTAAATATATGTAAAATTCAATATGTGTGTACAAATTTATATGATTATCTTGTTACACAAGAAAAATAATATCAAAAAGTAAAAAAAAAATACAAGCAAACAACCACAAAAAGAGTGAAAATGCTATGTTGTAATACACACTCACTTCCCACAGTCATATCTCTGGGTATAGATGGCTTTCTTCATCACAAGATGATTGGAAATGGACATGATTATCTCATTGCTGGAAAGAGCCATATCCATCAGAATTGATCATCTTATGATCTTGTTTTGTTGCTGTATACAATGATCTCCTGGTTCTGCTCACTTCACTCAGCATCAATTCATGTAAGTCTCCCCAGGCCTCTCTGAAATTATTCTGCTGATCATTTCTTATAGAAAAAAAATTATATAACATTCATATACATAATTTATTCCACCGTTTTCCAACTGATGGACATCCACTCAGTTTCCAGTTTCTTGCCACTACAAAAAGGACTGCCACAAACATTTTTGCACATGTGGGTCCCTTTCCCTCCTTTAAGATCTCTTTAGGATATAAACCCAATAGAAACACTAATGAATCGAATGGGATGGACAGTTTGATAGCCCTTTGGGCATACTTCCAAATTGTTCTCCAGAATGACTGAATTCATTCACAGTTCCACCAACAATGTATTAGTGTCCCAGTTTTCTCACATCCCCTCTAACATTCATGCTTATCTTTTCCTTTCATTTTAGCCAATCTGAGAGGTGTGTAGTGGTATCTCAGAGTTGTCTTAATTTGCATTTTTTCGTAACATTAGTGATTTAGATTACCTTTCCATATAACTAGAAATGGATTCAATTTCTTCATCTGAAAATTGTCTCTTCATAGACTGACTATTTATCGATTAGAAAATGGCTCAAATTCTTATAAATTTGAGTTAATTCTATATATATATATACTTTAGAAATGATGCCTTTATCAGAACCTTTAAATGTAAAAATGTTTTCCCAATTTATTGCTTTTCTTCTAATGTCTGTTTTAATTTTATGTATACAAAAACTTTTTAAATTTAATATAATAAAAATTATCTATTTGGTGTTTATTAATGAGTTCCACTTCTTCTTTGGATACAAATTCCTTCCTTCTCCACAGATCTGAGAGGTAAACTATCCTATATTCTTCTAATTTGCTTATAATATCACTCTTTATGTCTAAATCATAAACCTATTTAGATCTTATCTTGGTATACGGTATTAATTGTAGGTCAATTTATAGTTTCTGTCATCCTAGTTTCATTTTTTCCCAGGAATTTTTGTTAAATTGTGAGTTCTTACCCCAAAAGCTGGAATCTTTGTGACTGTCAAACACTAGATTGCTATAGTTATTGACTATTTTTTCCTGTGAAAATAACCTATTCCACTGATTGACTACTCTATTTCTTAGCCAGTACCAAATGGTCTTGATGACTGCTGCTTTATAATAAAGTTTTTGATCTGGCACAGTTAGGCCACCTTCACTGGCCTTTTTTTTTTCATTAATTCTCTTGAAATTCTTGATCTTTTGTTTTTCCAAATGAACTTTGTTATTATTTTTTCTAGATCTGTAAAAATAATATATTGGGAGTTTGATTGGTATGACATTCAATAAGATTAATTTAGGTGGTATTGTCATTTTTATTATATTCACTCAGCCTACCATTGAGCACTTGATGTTTTTTTCCAATTTATTAGATCTGACTTTATTTATGTGGAATGTGTTTTGTAGTTGTGTTCATATAGCTCCTGACTTTCCTTTGGCAGACAGATTCCCAAATATTTAAACTATCAAAAATTATTTTGAATGGAATTTCTCTTTGTATATCTTGCTGTTGGACTTTTTTGGTAATATATAAAAATGCTAATGATTTATGTGGATTTATGATCTTTCCTGCAACTTTGCTAAAATTGTTAAATTTTTTAGTTGATTCTCTATGATTCTGTAAGTATATCATCATATCATCTGCAAAGAGTGATAATTTGGTGTCCTCATTACTTACTCTAATTTCTTTAATCTCTTTTTCTTGCCTTACTGTCAAAGCTAACATGTCTAACACAATACTCAATAGTAATGGTGATAGTAAGCAAACTTGTTTCACCCTTGATTTTATTGGGAATGGCTCTAGTTTGTCCTCATACCATATGACACTTCTTGATGGGTTTAAATAGATGCTACTGGTCATTTAAGGAGAAATCTATTTATTTCTATACTCACTAGTGTTTTTAATAGGAA
>JAJPUD010014180.1:4858-41454 GCA_023553655.1 Myrmecobius fasciatus
AAAGACAGAAGGAGAGGGAAATGGGGGAAGGAGAGGGAGGGGGAGAAAAATAGGGGAAGGAGAGGGAAGGGGAGGGAAATGGGGGAAGGAGAAATGGAAGGAGAAAGAGGGAGAGGAAGAAAGGCAGAAGGGGAGATGAAGATAAAGGGAAGGGGAGGAAGAGGAAGGGAGAAAAAGAAATGGAGAGCGAAAGGGGAGGGGAGGGAGAGGGAGACATGGAGAGGGAGAGAAGAAAAGGGAGGGGGAGGGAAGAGAAAGAAGGAAAGGGAGGGAAAAGATAGAGAGGGAAGGAGAAAAAAAGAGGGAGAGTAGAATAGGAGGGACAAGGGAAGAGGAGGAAGGAGAGGGGAAGAGGTGGGAACAGGAAGCCCCTCTGACCACTCATTAGCACCACTGGCATCACCAAAAAGTTGCATGATGAGGATGAAGATGAGAACTATGGGACTGTAAGGTTTACAGTGGGATCTCCTCACAACATAAGAAGCGCAAGTCGTTTTATTCCCATTTTACAGATGAAAAGTCTGAGGCCCAGAAAGTAAAATGACTCCTTCAGGATCACCCACTGGTCAGAACTGGGCCTCAGCCCCTCACTCAGGATCACCAAGTGGAAGCCAGGGCCCTTCCTGCTCCATGAGTGCTTCGGGCCTGTAACCACTTAACCCTGAGTCCCCAAGCAGTCACTTCCTGTTAGGGAGACCTGGAAAGAGCCAGGTTGGAGTTTTCCAGCAGAGCCAATCATCACACATTTATTATTTATGAAGAAAGTGGCGACTCCTTGCCAGGCCTGGGCTAAGCAGCCCGGCGCTGAGAGCACTTGTTCAGTGGGCCCAGTGTGTCCCCTGGAGACACCATGTACTACAGCAAGGGATCCACTTGTCCAGTGGTCATGGCGCACGTGAAAGTAAACCCAGAACAGACAGACACTCCAGAAAAACTGCTGAGTCTGGGCCCCCTCTCCCTCAGGACCAAGATGGCATCTGGGTTTATGTGCTCCCTTTTGGGGGGCAGGCAGAATGGTTTTTTCACTTCTGTACCTTTCTGGCAAATATCCCTTTCTAAAATGGAATTAATGTTAACTGGTTAAATTGATGCTGAGGTGTGAATCAGAGAGTTAATCAATGATGTGGGAGAAATGCTAACTATTGGGGGCCCAAGCCAATGGCAGCCTAAGAGTCCTGAGGGACAGACGTCATCAGCCACACTCTGGAACCTATTATTATTATTGCATATATATTATTATATGTGTGTGGGTTTTCTGAGGTTCCGTCCCTTCCCTTTCCAATTTTCAATCTAATAAACACGGATCATGGATATTTTTTCTGTCCCAGGGCTGTCGTCACCTATTTCCTCATTTCCAGCCTTAACTTCTCAGAAATTAAGTTTCTGAATAAGTGATTTCAATGCTTATTCAGGCCACGGCTTACTTTTGCTGTTCCTACAGGCGACTGGTTTAAATGGAGCCATTAGTGGGTTCCCTAAATCTGAATGGCTCGAATTACTTTCCCCAACATTTCTGATATTTCCATCCTTACCCCTGACTATCATTCCTTACCCTTCTGTCTTTCTGGCTGAACTCCACTGGTCCCTCCTCTATCTTCCTTCCCCTTCTCTTAGCCCCTTCCAGCCTGGCTTCATCATCCCTCCCAAACTTCTCTGGCCAAAGTTTCCAAGGATCTCCAATCCAACATCCTTTTCTCCAGCTTCCTCCTCGGCCTCTTGGCAGCCTATGGCCCTCCTCCTGGATTCTCTTCTCTCTAGATTCTCGGCCTTCTACCTTTAGACCATGTTCAGCCCGGTCACGTCCTCCAGTTACCCACAGAGCTCTTCCCTGGACCGTCTCTTCTCCCTTGGTGATCTCACCAGCTCCCATCATTCAGTTATCATTCCCTATCTCGGCTCAGTTGTTAAGTTCTTGCCCAAGGTCGAAGAGCTAGCTAGGAAGTATGAAAAACCAAATTCTCTCTCCCGACTCTAGGTCTCGTTTTTGAAAGAGGGAAAATGAGGCTGAAATAGGGAAGATGCTTGACCAAGGTCACCTCAATTTAGAAATAGATTCCAAAGAAGAATCCAGGTCTCAGGAAGCTAGATTACACAGCAGATAAAATGCTGGAGGACCTGAGTTCAAATAAGACCTTGGATAGCTGTTAGCTGTGTGACTTTAGGCAAGTCACCTAGCAATTGTCTGCCTTGATTTCCCCAGATCATAAAAGGGGATATTAAAAGTACCTGCGTCTCACTGTTATGAAGATAAAATGGGATATTTGTAAAGTGCTTAGCACAGGGTCTGGTATAGAGTAGGTGTTTAATAAATGTTCTCTCTCCCTTTTAAAAAGGAAGAAAGGAAAGAATAAAGAAAAAATAGAAGGGAACAAGGAATGCAAGAAAATAAGGAAGGAAGGGAAGAGAGGAAAGGAGGGAGGAAGAAATTTAGGCAAGTCTTTTCTAGGTCTTTTTCCTCTCTAAAATGGACTGGATGATCTCGATAATCCTTTTATAATCTGCACTTTATAAGCTTTATAATACTATCAACACTCAATTATTAAATCCTATGATTTCTCTGAGCCTCAGTCTTTTCATTCATTCAAACATTTATCAAGTACCTACTGTATACTTAATACAAAGTTTAGATAAGAAGGAGTCCCCCTTCCTGGAACTCATAGTCCAATAGGAGGAAACACAAATTAGGATATTACGAGACACTGTCTCAATGCAAAGTGTCCCCAAACAAACAAACAAAAAAATCCCCATTTTCCAAGTACCAAAGACATGGTTTGGAAGGGACCAAACACAGGGGTCTGAGAAATATGAGGCTGGAAATTTTCTCATCTGCACATACAGGAAGTTCCCTCTACCAAAGTCAACAGCTCTTTTATAACTTGGGGTCTTATAACTTCCTAATATATAGTTTTGCCTATAAAATCTTAGTAGGTATGAGTGGAAGAATTTGAACCCAAGTCTTCTTGGCCTTAAGGCTGGATCTCTAGCCACTAAGTCATGCTGACTCTCATATAGATGTGTGTGTATAAGTAGGTAGGTAGGTAGATGGATGGATAGATAGATAGGAAAGAAAGGGAAGACAAATAGAAAGACGGATAGAGAAGGATGGATGGATGGATAGATGGATGGATGGATGGCTAGATGGGTGGATGGACAGATATAAAGGGATGTGTCAATAATAGATGGAGAGACATATCTATGGCTAGATCAATAAGTAGGTAAATGGATGTATCAATGATAGATGAATGAAAGATGGAGGGATATAGAAAAAGATAGATGGATGACTTGGTAGATGATGGGTACATACATACATAGAGATGGATAAATGGTATTGGATGGATAAATGGATAAGAGAGATTGAGACAGAAATAGATATAGATATACATAGAGCAGAGTTCTGGCTAATGGACACAGTCTGGAGATACAGCTCCATTGGCGGGTTCTCTGTTTTATGTATAAAGCTCAAGTGACTGTATGTAGATGAAGAATTACATTTATAATTATATAAACTCTACATGATGCATCTATGTGTATATGAGGGAGCATAGCACTTGTAACTACCAATATCACACACACACATACACACACACACGAGACAATGTGGAATAACAGATCTCTAACCAGCTTGATCTTGGGCCAGGAGGGCCAGGGGACCTTGGGGCCACCTTGATATATACTGGCTGTAGGAGCCAGGACAAGTCACTTATCTTAAGAATTCTAGGAAGTTTTCCAAGAGCCTATATTCCCAAAAGGGTTGACCTGCAATCGGGAAGGGCACTTTCCCACTGAAGAATTCCCTCTACCCATGAAATCAGAGGCTCCGTTCTTGTTTCTCTATATAACTCTACTGGAAGTGCTGTGCAAGGAGGAGATCATGCTATTGCTATTCCTCAGAGTCCAGCCTCCCCCATGGTTCCGTCAGCCTTACTGAATCATTACCCTGGGAGCTCCTTGGGGACAGGGTCTGTCTGTTGCCTTTCTCTGTATGTCTAGCGCTTAAGTCGGTGCCCTGGCACATAGTAGGTGCTAATAAATAACCTTCTGTCTCTCTTACAGCCCAGGCCCAGGTTTACCTCCACAAAGAAGGCAGTGGCGGTGATCTTGTGTTTCTCATCCCCTCTTTCCAGGAGTGGAATCAGCAGATAGAGCACCCGACAGAGTTCTTGGCAGGAATAATGCACCATGGCCCTGGGGAGTGAAAGTGGGGGACACACAGTGGGGGACCTGTCTCGGTTGGTGGGAGGGGGTAAAGCTAGGCCAGGCCCCTCCTCATTAAGAGGGGATTTCCCCATCTGTAAAACCGAGGACTCTTTCTAAGTCCGAGGGTTCCATGACTTTATAACCCCATGGTTGTCCAGCCCCCATCTTTCTCCAAATAAGATCCGGGTACAACTCAAACACCATCTCCTCCAGGAAGCTCTTCTGATTCTCCAAGTTCTGGCCCGCCATCACCTGCCATTTATCCTAAGCCCTCAGATTCGATTCTCTAATTCTCACCACTGAGAATCTCCAAGCTGGAATGGACTCTGAGGTCCCATGGGACCCTTTCTTCTGCTACTAGAATGGGAAAAGGAGTCAGAGGTCCTGGGTTCAGATCCTGGCTTGGCCATTTACTACTTTTGTGACTTGACATCTACGGGGCTCACCTGTAGAGTAAGTGAGGGGGCTCCCAGATCCTCAAACATAGAAACTCATGATTCTACATTAATGTCCTTGACAGAAGACATTAGCTTGGGGGCCTCCCAAGAGCACTGACTCATTCATGAAGCTCTAATTGTTGAGAAGTTTTCATGGCACTGGGCTGAAATCTGCCTCTCCACCCTCCTCTTCCCCACAATCCCTCCTGATTCTGCCCTCAAGGGTCCAACACAATGGGAGAGAGAAGGGTGGGGGCCCGGGGAGAGACATGACGGGTCTGTTCAAGGATCTGAAGGACTGTCACATCCTTTCCTGCTTGGCACAGGAAGCAGAAATGGGGGGAAGCTGCAGAAAGGCAGATTGAGTCAATCAATCAATAAGCATTTATTAAGGTCCTACTATTCGCCAAGGACTATGTTGGGCACATAGGATACAGATTCAAAGAATGAAACAATCTTTCCCCTCAATAAGCAGATCAAGACTTCCAGGTAACGAATACTGTCCAAAGTGGACCAGGCTGCTCCAGAACTCTAGAACGATAGAAGTCTTTAAGTGAAGGGGAGAGTGACTGGGTGATATTCCCGTTCATCTTCTGGGTGCCTCCTTTGAATTCTTGGTATGGGGGGTGGGGGAGATTCTAGGATTCTGTCGGTGACACAACCTAGACTCAACCACGGTCCCTCCCTCCCAGCCTGGACACTATCTACTGAACCCCATTGAAGCCTGTCATTTACCCAGTGCCTCTTAATGGCCACAGGCATGGTCCAAGGCCCACAGGGTGCACAGTAAGGTGATTTCCACCTGCGATAAGCCTGCAAGCCCCAGGTGCTCCATGGCAACATGGAACAGCTCTCATTGTTCTAAGACTTTTTTCTTTCCATCCAACCCAAAGTTGACTCTTTGAAAGTCATCCACTGCTCCTAGGAATAGGGCCAAACAGGAGAAATCTAATCCTGTTTTCATCTAAAAATCCTTCAAATGGTCGAGTCCATCAATCAACAAGTATTTATTAGCCTTCTACTCTGTGAGCAGGGACGAGGAAGCAATGGACAAAAAAGACAAAGCAAACAGTGTCCTCCTGGAACTTATATTCAGATACTAAAAATAGGTTTCAGGTTTCCCCCCCTCTCCTTTTCTCCAGGCTACATACTGCTTAATTCTTTCCACTGAGTCCCCAGTGGCTCAGTCCTCAGGCCCCTCCTGCCCTATTATAGCCAGCTTCAGGACAATCAACAACTCCTGGTAATGACCTGTAGTTTGGAGAGTGGGAAGGGCTCTGCTCTGGAGCTCGAGACCTGTGACATGACCTTGCAAAGAAGGCTTCACCTCCCTGAGACCCAGTTTCCTCCTTTGGAAACAAGGAAAAAGGATATGTATGAAAATACAAGAACTATTGTGATGAGAGTCCTTTGTGTGCTGGCAAGTGCAGGGGGCTTCGATCCAGAGTCTGGCTTCTCCCTCCCCAGACACCCAGAGCCTGGACCTGGATCAGCTGGGGACTTACCTGGCCAGTAGAGAGACACCCCGGTGGTGATGTTCAGCCTGGCCCATGAGCTCCCAGCCTCCTTGACTCTCCAGAAGGGCAGCTTCATAAGAACAACCCATTTTTAACAAGAGGGTCTTGACCACCTTCACCACCCACCTGGTGGAACAGCAGAAAGCTAGTGTCAAACCTATTCTCTGAGGCTGCTCACTCCCCCCAAACACCCTCATCCCCCCTCCCAGCTCACCTTGGCCATGGCTCTGAGATCCAGAATGCCAATGGAGGGAACCCCTTGCCCCACAACTGTAGATCCCTTCATTTACCTACAACCCCATTACTCATGCTGTATTAGGTACCAAAGTCTCCATTAGGGGGTGTTAGTGCATTAAAAATAAGCTTTTGGAAAAGAATTTGCCTTGGAAACTCAAGAATAAACAGAAGCAAAATCAATTATTCTTTTGAGACCTTTTGTCTGACCATCTAGATTTATGGGACAAGATATTAAGAGATAGCCTAAATCTTTGATTAGATTTCCCATTTGGCTTTGGACTCTAAAGACTTGAATTTGAACCCTACTGGTTATTATTAGCCATTGTGATCTAGAACCAGTCACTTTCCTTTTTTTCTGAGAACGTTTCCTTGTCTTTAAAATAAGAAGCACACCACTGGGGGCTCATAAGCTATATACTGATAGGATACAGACCTACAGGGCTATCCCAAGAGCCCCAGTTAGCAGTCATCCTCTCAGGACCTAATCAGTGTGAGAACTAGGAGGATGCTGCACTGACACTGCATACTTTCCGGGGCTGTTGTAGAAAAAGATTGTGCTAATGAAAATGTGAATCACTTTACTTGGAGATCTCAGAGACAAATGAATCCACCCAGCGGATCAGCTAGATTACAAACTTATCAAATCTCAAAATGGAAGGGCCTTTGGAGGACATTTAGTCCTATCATCGAAGGATCTCTCCTTCCCTTGCTGGTTCCCTACCGGTGCTTTAGCCAAGATGGACAGGGACAGAAATCTCAGGAAACTACCTTGCAGTAGTCACTATACCTAACTCTCACACAGCTCCCCTCCTGCTACCAAGCCCATACACACTGTTAAAAAATGTTGACTTATTCTTACTTAAGGGTGAAAGGTAGCTAGGTAAATGTGAATAATCATTAAGAACTGACATTTAAGTAATGTCTCAGTGTTTGAAAAATACAAATCTCATAGGTTCAATTCCCTGAAATTGTCCCGGTCCTCCTGACGTCAGGGAGGGTGCTCTACCCACTGCACATCTAGTTGTCTCCGATTCTCTGTTACTTTCTTATCTATCAAGTCATCTTAGATGGTCTCTAAGATCTTTCCCATTCTAAATCTTGTGATCAGTTTTTGCCCTCTACCTCCCCCTCCAATAACTTGCCCTTAAACAATGTTTTATAAACGTATGTTCCTGGGAAGGAAGTGAAGAACTGGCAAATCCAGGAGCTTGTGCTTCCGTTTACCCTTCTATTACCAAGTTTAATGGATGGTTTGTTGGAACTCAAGACTGGTAACAGGAGCAGAGATTACCGGACAGGGATAAAGATGGAACTTGGGCCATTCCCGAAGCCACAGTTATTGCCAGGCAAATTCAGACCAATGTGATAATGGACCTGGACCAACAGGGCAAGGAGCAGCTGGGGGTAGATGCGTCTTACTCGGCCCACGCAGCTGTTGACAGAGAGGAGCTCACAAAGGCCACTGGCTGCCTAGAGCAGGGGAGGGAAGAGAGGACGGGGGAAGGAATATAAAGTCCAAAGTTATTTTTCATAGCTTACCAAGACTGCTCTGCAACCAGAGATGAACCACTCTTCCCTAGCTCGGTGGGTAGCTCCCCTTCCTTACCCTGTTCCTTCTTGGGAGAAGGCCAGGTTACCGAGCAAAATTTTAATGACATCAGTCTTTCTCACCCAGGTTAAAGTGTGGAACCCTGTGGGCCGCCGGGGAGAGCCCACCTACTCACAATATCTCTCTGAGAGCCTGGAGAAAGAGGCAGGCCACACGATATTCTGAATTTTCTGCTCTTTGTCTAAAGATTCAGTACCCTAAGCTGAATATGTATGGAACCAACTGGTTGGTTGATACCAGTCCAACTGACAGGCCAAAGGATGTTGGGCAAGTCATGAAGTAAAAGAAGGAAGAATATACACACACACAGCTGGGTACAGAAATAGATTTCATTCAGTTAGTGGAATGGGAGGGAAAGGGTTAGGGTTAGGGTTTTTTTCCTAGGAGGGGAAGGAGAATTAAGAGGAGGGCAGTATAAGAGAGAGATTCTACCAAGCAAAACAATCTAACGAATGATATACAAAAATATTTATAAGTTCTTTGGAGGTCAGAAAGAAATGGAAACTGCAGGGGTGCCCATAAGCTAGAAAATGAATGAACAGGTTATGACATATCAATGTGACGGAATATTCGTGTGTTGTAAAAATGATAAGGAGGAATGGTTTCAGAGAAACCTGGGAGATTTACATGAACTGATGCGTATTTAAGCGTGGAGAACCGGAAGAACAATGTATACCATGACGGCAACATGGTCAAGGCAAACAATTTTGAAAGAATTAGAAATTCTCATCACTACAATGACCAACCAAGAAGTCACAGGACTAATGATGACAAAGACTATCCACTTTTTGATAGGGAGGGGAAGAACTCATAGCATAGAATGAGACACATATTAATTTTTGACATGGGCAATGTGGATATTTGTTTGTATTGACTATATATATATACATATTTTGGAATGAAGTTTGTTTTTCTTTAGTTCTCAAGTCAGGAGCATGGGAGATGTTGAGAAGCCAGATTTTTACTGATTGAAAAAAAATTAAAATATAATTTTAAAAAATTGAACAAGTTATAAATGAACTCCCAAAGAAACAAACCCCAGGACCAGATGGATTTCCAAGCAAATTCTATCAAACATTTAAAGAATTAATTCCAATACCACACAAAATAATGTTGTTGGGAGAGATATCAACAATCTGAGATATGCAGATGATACCATGCTAATGGCAGAAAGTGAAAAGAAATTAAGTCTCTTGATGAAGGTGAAAGAGGAGAGTGTCAAAGCTGGCTGAAAGTTTGACATTTAAAAACTAAGATCTTGGCAACTAATTGTGTCACTTCCTGGCAAATAGAGGGTGAAGAAATGGAAACAGTGTCCCATTTTCTATTTTTGGGCTCAAAGATCAGTGCAGACGGTGACTGCAGCTATGAAATTAAAAGACACTTTCTCCCAGGAAGGAAAGCTGTGGCAAATCTGGACAGCAGACTAAAAAGCAGAGACATCACCTTGCCAGCAAACGTCTGTATGAGCAAAGCTGGTTTTTCTGGAATCAGTGTATGACTATGAGAGTAGGGCTATGAGGAAAGCTGAATGTCACACAACTGGTGCTTTTGAATTCTGGGGCTGTGAAGACTTTTGAGAGACTCTTGGACAACAAAGAGATCAAATCAGTGAATACTTAAACAAATGAATTCAGGCTAGTGATTGGAAGGTCAAATGCTGAAGTTGAAGCTTAAATAATGAGAAAGTCAGGAAAGACTGAAGGCAAAAGGAAAAGGGCAGAGCAGAGGATAAGATGGATAGACAGAGCCATGGAAGTGATGAGCATGAACTTGAACAAACTTTGAGAGATCATGGAAGGTACAAGGGCCTGATGTGTTATGTTTCATGAGATCATGGAAAGTTGGGTACGACTGAACAACAAGAAGTATAAAAATTGTTTGAGAAAAATAGGACAATAAGGAGTTCTATGACACAAATGTGCTCTGGATACCTAAATGAAGGGGAGTCAAACCATAGAAAGAAAATAACAGGCCAATATCCCTAATGAATATTGATGAAAACATTTAAATAAAATATTTAAAGGAGACTACAACAATATATCACATGCTATAACTAAGCTAGATTTATACGAGGAATGCAGGATCATTTCAATATTAGGAAAATTATAAACATAACTGGCCACATCAATAGCAAAAATAATGAAAATTGTATTATATCTATAATTGCAGAAAATGCTTTTAACAAGAGACAGTATCTGTTTTGATTAAAAACAGTAGAAAGCAGAGGACCTTTCCTTAAAATGATAGATAAATAGATAAATAGAATCTGTTTAAAACCAAGAATCAACATTATCTGTAATGGAGATAAGCCTTTCTAATAAGATCAACACAAAGCAAGGATGTCCATTATCAATATTACTATTCAATATAGTCCTATAAATGCTATCTTTAGCAATAATTAAAAAATTAATTTGAAGGAAAAAACATAGGCAAAGAGGAAGCAAAATTATCACTTTTTCAGATGATAAGATGGTTTACTTAGAGAACCCTAGAAAGTCATTTAAAAAAACTAAATGAAACAATGAACAACTTCAGCAGAATTTCAGGATATAAAATAAACCTCCACTTATCATCAACATTCCTGTTTATTATCAAGAAAATATAGCATGAAGAGCTAGAAAGAGAAATTCTATTTAAAATAGCTACAAATAATATAAAATATTTGGAAGTCAACCTGCTAAGACACACAAAAACTATGGTAACATCATTACTAAACATTCTTCATACACATAACAGATCTAAATAATTGAAGAAATATTAATTACCCATGAGTAGGTCAAGTCAACATAATAAAAATGACAATATTAATTTATTTATTTACTCAGAACCATACCAAACAAATTACTTAAGGTTTACATTACAGAGCAAGACAAAAATAACAAAATTCATCTAGAGGAACAAAAGGTCAGGAATATAAAAGGAATTAATGAAAAAAAAATAGAATGGAAGAAGGCCTAGCTATATCAGATATCAAAATATACAACAAATTGTAACTGTCAAAACATATATGAGAAATGTATAAAAATACAGAAGAAATAAAGAGATTGATCAGTGGAATAGATTAGGTTCATGATTTAGAGAATTACATAAATAAGTACAGTAACCTTGTGTTTGATTAACCCCAAGATACTAGATATCAGACAAGGACTCACAATTCAATTAAAAAAAACATTTGGAAAAACTGGAAAGCAACAATCTAGCAGAAACTAGATATAGACCAACACTTCATACCATATACCAAGACATACTATAAATAGGTATATGATTTCGACATAAAGACTGACAGGAGTAGAGAATTATGGAAGAAATTATCAGTCAATTTTACAGATAGGAAAAGAGTACATGATTAAACAAGAGATAGAGAAGTTCCTGAAAGATAAAAAGGAATAATTTTGTTACACAAAATGTAATAGATCTATTTTTCTTCCACAAACAAAATCAATGCAAATAAAGTCGAAAAAGAGGCAGGAAAATGTGGGTGGGAATCTTTGTAGTAAGTTTCTTTAATATAGATTTCATTTTAAATATATTTATGTGTGTGTGCACATGTGTAACTAATTCAAATTTATAAAAACAAAAGCTATTTCCCAGGCATTACCAGGCACAAAATCTTGTTACAGTCATAGCTAGCTAGCATTTATATAACACTTTAAAAAGATTTTTCAAAGCACTTTAGAAATATTATCTCATTTAATCTTCATAACAACCTTCAGAGATAAGTGCTTTTTAATACCCATTTTACAGATTAGAAAACAGAGGTTAAATGACTTGCCCAGGTCATAAGCTATTAAGTGTCTGAAGCAGCTTTTTGAACTCAGTCCTGGTAGGGATGGGGAGGGGAGAGATAAAACTGAGTTAACTTTGGATGAGGGAACCAGAGAAGATTTGCTGCATGAGTAAACATAATATCATCTAAGATTGGGAATGTAGGCAGGATGGATCCAGACGCTGGAAGAGAGAGTGACAAGTTGGAATTTCTTTCAAGACTTTGAGTCCTGAATTACTTTACTAGAGCCTATGTTATGAAGAACTTTTTGATTTGAACCACTTGTCATCTCTGTCTGGCTAGTAGGTGTAAACACACTGATGGGGGCTCATGAGATGTTTTTAAGTGAGCATAGACCTACAAAGTACCTTAAACCTGTTGTGGCTTTGCTTGAGGTCATGACCCATCATCTAACCCATCAAGTCATAAAGGATGGATATAGCAATAATAATAAGCAAATTAATTAGCAAAAGAATGTAAGACTAGAAGGAAATAATGAACAAAAGAATGGCTGAATGAACTACCAATGAGTGAACCAATGGACCATAAATTCACATGATGTTAGCACTTGAAGAGACCTTAGAATG
Source organism: Myrmecobius fasciatus (assembly GCA_023553655.1). Classification (NCBI taxonomy): domain Eukaryota; kingdom Metazoa; phylum Chordata; class Mammalia; order Dasyuromorphia; family Myrmecobiidae; genus Myrmecobius; species Myrmecobius fasciatus. The sequence goes on from JAJPUD010014180.1 coordinate 17,212, forward strand.
GAGAAGCTCAGATCCTAGAACAAAGAATGTTAGAAATTGCTTGTATTAGGGCCGAGGTGACATGGTTAAATTCGTGCAGTTTGTGATAGTGTGAAGTAGAACACAGGTCTTCTAATTTCAAGTAAATGTAAGAAGAGATGAAGTGATTGAGGAATGACTATACAGGATTCTTACCGCCAGGGGTACAATGGAGGCCCGGCCCTTCTTGGTGATGGGCTTCTCTTTCAGACTGGTCAGGAGCAGTTCCAGAAGGTCCCGAATGTCACAGCTGGGTTTCCGGAGAATTAGCTGCCTCCACATCTCTGCCCCATTGCTATGAGAGTGCAAAGTCAAATTATGGAAGTGGTGTGAACCCACCCACTTGCCAATGGACTCCAGATGGATGGGAATGAAATGGGGCAAAATGGGGAGTGGGTAGATAGAGTTCAATATAAATTAGAATGGGCTCCTTTGGAAGACAGCTAGTGAGCTCTTATCACTGCAGGTCTTCAAGCAGCAGCTGGATGACCATTTCTCAGGGAAAGGAATACATACATAAAACAGGGAGTTTGATCAAGTGAGTCTCTTCAATGTCTAAAATTCCACAAGTGGATTCATACTTGGTCTGTAATCTTCTCAAAGAATTGGAAGTGAGATTGTTTAAAGATGGTCTGCTCTAATTTTTATCCAATTCCATTCCTGGCTGATCTCTTCTATCACCAGGGATTCAGTGGGGAAGGCAGGAGGGTAAAGCAGGCACCATTAATATTATGAATATCCTCTGAGTTATTATCAAGGATAATAAGTATAGTGGATCATAATAACTATCTAGATGGAAGTATTTAGCTGGAGTCAGAAGGACATGATCTAATCATTACCTCTGACATCTAACATCTGCATGAATTATTCAGAACAAGTTATTTAATCCCTTCTGGGCCTCAACTTTCTTGTCAAAGGAAGAGGTTTAATTAAAGCTCCTAAAGTCTCCACCAGATGCAAATTCTCTGATCAGATGGACTTCTCACGACAACAGTTTTGAAATAGAGCTTTTTGACAATTGAGGCAACTGAGGCTGGGGAGGAAGAAAATCTAATTCTTTCAAATAAAAATTGTGGAGTCATCTCAGGCTGAAGTCCTGCCCTAACCCCTTTGATTGGTACCTGTCCAGTGGGAGGGGACACATGAGCAGAGCGACGACCACCTCAGTCATGAAGGAACTGGCCAGGAGGGAGATGGGCAAGAGGGCAACTTCTCGGGCTCGTGGTTCATGAATGGCACTTAAATGCACATAGATGCCATTCATGATGTCTGGTATCTGGAGGAAAATGAGAGGCAGAAGTAGAGGAGTGGGGGTAGGCAGAAGAGAGAAAAGAGGAAAAAGAAAAGAGAGAAGGACACAGAGGAAGAGAGAGGAGGGAAAGTAGGAGAAAGAAAGAGAAGGGAAGAGAGGAAAAGAAAAGAAAGAAAATCAGGGAAAAGAAAGGAAAGGGGAAAGGAAGGAAAGAGAAGGGAAAAGGGGAAGAGAAGGGAAGGAAAGGAAGAAGGGGAAGGAGGAAGGGGAAGGGGGAAGAAAAGGGAAGGAGGAAGGGCAAGGGGGAAGAAAAGGGAAGGAGGAAGGGCAAGGGAAAGGAGAAGGCAAGGGAAGGGAAGAGTAAATGGAAGGGAAATGAAGAAAAGGGAAGGGAAGGGAAAGGAAGAGAGTATAAGAGAAAACAGAAAATAGAAGAGGGGACAAGAGAGAAAAATAAGAGTGGAAGGAAATGGCAGAAAGAAGAGGAAAAAGAAGAGGGAAGAACAAAGAAGGGGATTAAGTGAAAAGAGCAGAGGGAAAGAGGAAAAATAGAAGAGGGGAGAAGGAAAGAGGATAGAGAAGGATAGGATAAACAAGAGGCAGAAAAGAGAATGGGGAGTAGGAAGAAAGAGGGAGGGAAATGGAGGAGGAAGAGGAGAGAAGGGGGAAGAAAGGAAAGAAGAGAGAAGAGGGAAGGAGAGGAACAGAAGGGAAGAGAGGGGAAAGGAAGACAAGAGAGACAAAAGAGAAAGGGATGAAAACAGAAAAGAGGAGAGGAGGAGGATAAGGATGAAAAGAAATGAGAAGAGAGGGATGGAGAGAACACATGGAAGTTTGGAAGGAGGCAAGAAGAGAACAAGAGAAAGAGAAGAAAAAATATACAATGAGAGCCAAGTTGAGAAGAAAAAAAAAGAAGGAAAAGGGGACAAATAAGGTAAGAGGAAGAGAGGAAAGAGTGATGACAGAGAAAAGGAGAAAAGGTAAACAAAAGAAACATGGTAAAGGGAGAATAATTGGTAAGGGCAGAAGAGAAGGGGAAGAAAGCAAAGAGAAAAGAGAAGGTGAGAAAGGAGGAAAGTAAAGGGAAGGGAAAGTGAGGGTACTGCTTAAACTTCTCCAAGAAGCAGAATCTGAGTCTCAGCCTCAGAGATGGCTCCTCTCATGGAACAGCTCCTCCACTATCCACCCAGTCTGGATATTGCCCAAGGCAAGAGAGGGAAGGGAGAAGAGGGCACCCTTGGGGCTTCTTCCCATCACTCTGACACCAGATGTGCAGCCAGGAAGGTCTCCTCTCTATTCTCCCCATTCCTGGCCCTTTGGGGATCCAAGAAAGATGAGGAAGTTTGGAATTCCCTGCCCTGGGGACCGCCTCCCTGCCTCTGGTACTTCCTCTAGCAGCTTCCTTACCACCTCCAATACCCTGTGTCTATACCACTCCAGAACGGAGCTCAGGGTGACTTCTGAAGCCAACTGCATCATCTCTGCTGTATCTTTTGCAGGGGTCTCTTGATCATCCCTCAGACCTTCCAAGGCAGCCAGGAGCAGATCTTTCACTTGTTGGGGTCCAAGAAAGTCTCCAAATTCCTGAAATGCACAGACACATATGCAGGCAGTTAGCGTTATTCCACTTGGCTCTTGTGGGAAGAACGAGACCCAAGAAGTGTATGTTGGAAAGAGGCAGATTTCCCCTCCCCGCCATGTTATTTTTCCTATCTTCAGTATCAAAGAGAGAGAAAAGTTTAGAGCTGGAACAGTCACTTGGAAGGATTAAAAACCAGAGCATTTGCTCTCTTTAAGTACACATACTCCTGAGATGCAGCTGTGACACAAAGGGAAGAAAATCAGATAGATGCCCGAAGACAGGATGGGGATAGACAATTGAAAGTCCATGGAGACCAGGAACATGGAGAATGATGAAATGGTTTGTTTTCCTTCCTTCTTTCCCTATAACTGATGCTTAATGACCCTCCTCTCCTACTGGCCTTGGGGAACATTTATACCCAGGGTGACAGTGAGGGGCAGAATGCAGAAAACAGAGTGACTAGCTGAACACTTGCTTGGCTCTATCAAGAGTGGCTATGTGGTCTGGCACTTAGAGCTTACTATCCTACTTTGCATTCATTTTTGTGCATTTTTATAGTAACTGCATTTATCCTCATTGGTAAGTCACTTAATTCTTTGTGGATAAGTGGAAAAGAGAACTAGGACTGGTACACCTAAGTGAGTGGCTGCAAAAGCTAACAGAGTTATTGGTTACTTTTTGAAAAAGTTTATTATATTTTTCAACGAACCCTCTTTTCTCTCTGATGAAAAAGAGAAAAAAGCAAAACTTTTGTAACAAATTAGTATAATTTTAAAAAATAAAAAAAGAAAAAAATTTAGCAGAGTTTGAGTATTTTCAAGAATTAATCTATTTTTCTGGGCTTTAAATAAAAGGCTCCAGGAGCATTAGGGAAGCCCAAGGACTCAGTGTGTTCAGTTAGTAATAAGCCAGTTGCTATATAGGGTTGGGAGACAGGCAGATGAGTTTGCACATGCTCAGATGAAGGAAGTGGGACAGATTGAGCTTCAAGTGGCTTGAAGTCCAAACAGCTGCTTCAAGGCTTAGTGCTAACAGCATTCCCTCAGGGGGACCCAGACTACTTCAAGTATGGCTTAAGAAAACCTTTTCTAGCTCTTAGAGTCTATTTAAAAAGAGAATTCCCTATCACTGGGGGTGGCCCAGTAGAGCATGGATAGGTACGCTCAACCTGGCCCAGTCTGTGTCTCTGGGGCTACTTTTTGACCTTCTCACTTATCTTCTCACCTATCTCCACTTTTCAACTCTTTTTTTATCTCCCCATTAGAATACAAGCTCCTTGAGGGCAGGGACTGCAATTCTATATTTTCAGAGTTTCTATATCCTTTATATTTTCAGAGTTAGTACATATAGTTGTTCAGCATATATAGTAAGTGCTTAATAAATGCTCTATCTACTTGCTAGGAATGTTGGAGAGGGAGTTCTTGCTTTAGGTAGCGTCCCCATTGTTACAGGAAGTTTTTCCTGAAGGTAGAAGTTGAGCTGATGGGAGCCAGGAGAAGGCTACAGGTAAAGGTGAGGAGGGAGGACATTCCCTCTGTGGGAATATTTTCATTTTTGTAATCCATCCGGGGTCTGACCAGCTTCCCCTTTCTTCTGTCAGCATACTGATTGCCCTCCCTCCGCCTCCGCAGCCCCTCAGGATTGCGACTTGGTGTGTTTGTGTGCATGGAGATCAGAAGTGCAGGGAGAGTGTCTATGTCCAGAGAATACTCTTAGGGAGGGATACTTCTCAGGGAGGAAGTCCAGCCCGCTGGAGGAGAAGCCCTGGTCACTAACACTAAGGCTCTGGATCAATAGCATATAATCCCCTTGAGGACACACAGCAGGCACTTAATAAGTGTTTGTCGATCGATTGCTGATCAACCAACCAACTCTTCCCTCCCTCTTGCCAGTAGTTACCGCAATCACTCTCAAGATGTTTTGGCAAGGGCTGACGGGGTTGTAGGGCCCTAGAAACCTCTTGTTGCTCTCGTACAGCTCAAGCTTGTTGGTCTCTTCATTGTCTATGTTCCCTGGAAGAAGGGGGAGAGATGGGACTTTGCTCCCAGATGGCCCCCCCACTCCCCGCCTCCAGCTGGGGCCCGTGGGTAACCTCAGCCTCCTCTAAGGACAGGGGGCCCATGAGCCCCGGGATTGGAGTCATCCCTGCTGCCATGTTTTCCGGGAGCCTTCAAGATGCTGCCCAGGAGATCCGAGCCGAGAAGAGGCCTTGGTTCAGAACCTTCACTTACAGGCTAGGAAACTGAGTCAGGGAGTGGCAGGACGGGGCTAGTTTTTAGTGGAAGCATTTGGCCACACAGCCTTGGAGGACCTTGCCCACTTCTAGCTCTGAGAGCCTATTTTCTTAATTCTGTCCTAAGGTCCCTCGGATCTAGGTTCTAGGTTCTCTTGGTATATGTTCTCTTCCTTCCACCTCGGACCCCGGGTGTGCTAGCATTCTAAGCTCCGGTGTCCACAGGGTTCGAGGAGATCCTATTCCTCGGGAGGGCTAGGGGAGCTAACGCTATCTGGGGACCCCCGGGTGGAAGGGGCTCCTCGCGCCCTCGGCTCGCCACCCATCGGTCACATACTCTTCTGGAGCTCCAGGATGGTGTAAAGAATGATGATGCCATCCAGGGCTTCGCGGCCAATCTCTTCATCTGGGTCGCAGACGCGGAGGATGAGCCGGCCAAGCAGAAGACCGAACGTGGGAAAACCGAACATCGTCTGCGGAAGGATCACAGAGTCAGGTCTCAGACAGCACCAAGTTTCAAACGCCCATTTTACAGATGAAAAAACTGAGAGCGAGAGGTTCAGGGAAGTAAGTACCCAGAGCCGCCCAGCTCCTAAAGGTCGGAAGCGGGATTTGAAACCAGGGCTTTGGACGGCCATACTGTGTCTCTCAGTGAATTAACAAATGTTTATTATATCAACCTTGCGACAAAGCCGGTGGGGAGTGGAAGAGTGGGACACTGCTGAAACTTGCAGCGTCCCCCCGGCTAACACCTTCCCTGCCCCTTGAGGAAGGTGCGAGCCCTTGTTTCCTAACTAATCTCCTCTTCCCATCCCTCCTTCACGTGTCGGGCAAACACAGCTTTTCTGGGCCTAGATCTGGCTACATTGCTCTTCTGAAATCCTGCAAAGGCTCCCCATGCCTGTGGAACGAAGTGCACACTTTCTGACATTCAAGGCTTGTCCCTGTGCTCGACCACTGGGGCCTTATAGCACTTAACTTGCTGGTATTCTACAAGGGTCAGCCGGCGGGTGGCCGGAGGGACAGAGGGCTGAGCCTGGAGTTAGGAAGACATGTATTCAAACTTGAGGTAGGAGGATCTGAATTTGGAAATCCAGCCCCAAACACTTGACACTAGCTACATGGGCAAATCACTTAACCTCTGTTTCAATTTCCTCATTTGTAAAATGGGAAGAATAATAGTTGTTTCCAGGAAAATATTTGCAAAGTATATAGTAGGTACTTACTAAATTCAGGGGGCACCTAGGTGGTACAGACACTTCCTAGCTGTGTGACCCTGAGCAAGGGTTACCCTTCACTCTCTTTGCCTCAATTTCCTCATTTGCAAAAAAAAGAGCTAGAGAAGAAAACCACTTTCATATCTTTGTCAAGAAAACCCCAAATGAGCTTGCAAAGAGTTGGACATGATTGAACAAACACAAATAAATTCTTATTCCATTTGTCCATCCGTCTTTCCAGTCCAACTGACCAGATCCCAGGAAGATGTGGGAAGTTTTCTCAGCTCCAAGCCTTTGTTCATGCCCTAGGATGGAAATCTCTCTTCCTTTTGTTTTGCATAATCCTTTAAAGCCCCACTGAGGCACCTGTTCTTCCTGGAAGCTGCCTCTCCTTGCCCCTTGGAGTAGATAATGACCTTCTCCAACTCACCTAATGCACTTTATTTCTCTCCTACACTAACTAGGTGTTGTATGTATGTGTGTGTATGTTTCTTCTCTCCCTCTACAAGGCTGTATGCTTGGGAGGGTAGCTCAGTGCACAATCAGCCCTTTCTAAACAAATGCATGATGAACCAATTAGAATTGATACAGCTATAGATACAAAACCAGATCTAGGTATCTATCTATCTATCTATCTACCTAAATCTATCTATATCTATCTATCTATGTATAGAGATACATCTGGTCAATTATCTAGATAGATGGATGGATGGATAGATGGATAGATGGATGGATGGATGGATGGATGGATGGATGGATGGATGGATGGATGGATGGATAGATAGAGACTATGTGAGACCTTAGGCAATCTTAGTTCTATTTCTGGTCAATTTCCCTGTGAGCCTCAGTTTTCTCTTCAATAGACTAGTTCTCTCCACAACCTGACATAAGTCGGGATGAGACTAGATGATCCTGCCAGGTTCCTCTAGGTCTAACATCCCAACACACACACACACACACACACACACACACACACACACACACACAGCTGACATACTCAGAAACAAGCAGACATGTATGGATGCTAACGGTTACACACAGACCCTCCTATGAGGCAGATACCCACAAAATAGTTTCCTCTGCTGTGCTCGAAGTTCATCTTTCCCTTAGGCTCCAGAGGGAAGGTCAAGAATTGTTCTACGAAGTTGGTAAAGAAAAGCTGAGTCTGGAGTGCGCAGTTTAGCAGGAAGACACTTTCCTTCACTGCTCTGGCTCTCTCGTGGGATTTTGCAGATGTCATCCAAGGTCCCAGGGGCTGTGGAGAGAAGAACTTGTCTGCAGCAGCTGAGACAAGTGGATCAAGAGAGCCAGCTTTGGGTCCCAGCTCTGCCCTTCATTCAGTGTGTGACCTCAGATCTATTTCTTCTCTCAGGGTCGTGTGCCCTTCTTTTTCAGGTGAGGACATTGGATGGATGACCCTGAATGTCCTTCCTAGCACAGAGATGCTATAAGTCTCTGTTACTGTGGCTGCTGAATATGGGTCCTCTCAGTTAGTGGCCAAGGATTGTTAAGGGCTAGAAATCAACTTAAAATATAGAATGTTAGTGCAGGAAGAAGTCCTATAATGCAGAATGTTGAGGCGGGGAACACTAAATGATAGAGCTAGAAAAAAATCTTAGAATGTAGAATGCATAAAATGTACATTAGAACAGAGAATGTTAGAGCCAGATGAAATCTTGAGACCCAGAATGGGAGAGTTAGAAAGAACCTTAGAATACAGAATGTAGAAAATGTACATTAGAATGGAAATATCAAAGCTGGGGGAAGCTTAGAACACAGGAGATCAGAACTTGGAAAGACCTAGAACAATGAATATCATAGCTGAGAGGGAATTAGAGTACAGGCCATCAAGACTTGAAGGGAAGCTAAAACATAAAATGTCAAGGTGGAGAGGGAACTTAGAACATAGAAAGTCAGAGTTGAAAGGGAACCTAGAATATAGAATGTCAGAGCTGAAAGGGAACCTAGAACACAGGATGTCAGAGCCAGTAGGGAACTCAGAATGGAGATTTTTAAAACTAGGAAGGTCCTTAGAATATAGAATGTGAGAGCTTGTAGAGGCTTAAGATCATGGAATGTCAAATTTAGAGAGGTCTTAAAACATGGAATGCTAGAGCTAGATTAGACATAGAACATAGAATGTTAGTGCTAGAAAAGACCTTAGAGCAAAGTACGTCTACAATTATACTAGAACACAGAGCATCAAATGTTAGAGCTAAAAGGATCTTAGAATATAGAATGTTGGGGTGGGAAAAATCTTGCAAAACAATGTCTGATCTGGAAAGAGAAGAGAATAGGGACAGAACAAGGCGGAAATTATTGGAAGAGGGAGTGAGGTTAGAGAGGGCGAAGGGATGACAGAGACACTTATGGTAGTAACAGAGATTGGGACAATGGAGAGGATGAGGAGAAAAGAAGGAATTACTCGAGAATGGAAGAGAAAGGGGATTGGGAAATGAAGATGGAGAAAAACAGCAAATATGATTTAATAGGAACATGACCTGGAACGCTCCCTATCCCACTTCCTAGGCGCAAGTGTGACACTGGCAAACATTTTCCTTTTTCTGAGCTTTAGCTGCCTCCTCTGTAAAATTATCCTTAATGCATCCATTTCACAAGGCTATCATGGAGAATAACATAATTGTTTTAAACACTTTTATAAGTTATTATGCCCACCCTCTTGTCAAGGGATAAGGAGCTGGACCCAGACTTGAAGGGGAGGAGAACTGAACTGGATCACAAGATCACAGATCTCCCATTGGTGGATTGCTTCCTGGGACTTCACTTTGGGGATGGGCCTACTCTATTCACGAATAATTTGCTTTTAGGCTATGCTTCTGACTCTACTGACTTCCCCACCAGATGGGTACCTTCTCCTCCCTTCCCCTTTTATGCATGGTCTTCCTCCATCAGAATGTAAGCCCCTTGAGTGCAGGGACCATCTTTCTTTTTTTTTGCTGAGGCAATTGAGGTTAAGTGACTTGCCCAGGGTCACACAGCTAGGGAATGTTAAGTGTCTGAGACCAGATTTGAACCCAAGTCCTCCTGACTTCAGGGCTGGTGCTCTATCCACTGCGCCACCTAGCTACCCCTATGGGACCATCTTTCTTTTTGCTTGAATTTGTACTCTAAATTCTTAGCACAGTGCCTGGCAAAAAGCAGGTGCTTCATAGATGCTTAGTGCCTTTCTTGCCTGCCCAGAGCTAGAAAAAAGGTCAGAGGCCATCTAATTCCTCCTCATCATCATTTTACAGATGCAGAAACATAATTATAGAGAGGTTGAGTAGTTTGTCCAAGACTATTCAAGTAGTAAGTGGACTATCCAGTCTCTGATTTCAAATCTAGCACCCTTTCCACTTCCTACTCCACTCTATTCCTTCATTTAGGTCCCAAACTATTCCCTGAGTATCATCTTTAGAGTATCAATCTTGCCTCAGTGGTGCTGGGTGGTATAAATCAGGAAAAAAGAAAAGGTCCAACCCTATTATTTGACTTGCTCAAAGTCCCATCCATAGTGAGTAGAAGAGTTAGTATTGGAATGTGGGACTCTCTGACTCCAAATCCATGACTTTCCCACAATGGGACTGGGTGAAAGGTGAAATGATGGGTATAAGGATGGGGGAATGGGATGGAGATAAGTAAGGAGGAAGGAGAGAAGGGAGCGGTAAAAGAAAGGGTCAGGGGCACTGAGGATGGGGAAGAAAGGGTTGGGAAGAGGTTGAAGGGCAGGAGGAAGAAGGGGTCATTTCTGTTGATATCAAATCTCTGTGATGTTGCCCATTTCTCCAGTCCCACAATTACCTCCCAAACCACATGCCCAGAACCCCCTCCATAAGCACTTCTCTTTGTTCCTTGTATAACCTCTAACTTGTCCTTTGTTAGGTCCAGAACCTCCTTGAATCCTCCTGCTCACCTCCAAAAGGCTAGTTAGGCCAGCTGGGGTAGGATCTTCTAAGAAGAGAGAGTTTAACAATGTCTGAAGGCCATCCAGTACCTGAGAATACAATATCTGAGGGAGGAGAGAAGAGAAAGGAAGCAATTATGAGTTCTGGTGAGGGATGAGGGGACCTCCCACAAACAATGGGCCATTTTGGGGGTGAGGGATTAAGGGGTTGATATCCCTTTTAGCCCTTTCTGTGAGTCAAGGGAAAGAGAAACATAGAACCTCATTGGTGGAATGCTCTTTGAGGTCATTCAACAAATATTTATTAATCACCTACTGTGTTAAATTCAATCAATTAAGTAATTATTAAGCACCTCCTGTATTAAACACTAGGGCAAAGAAAGACAAATAAGAAAAACCTAATCCCTGCCTTCAAGGACCTCACAGTGTAATGGGGAGAAAACCTGCAAACAACTATGTAAAAACAAACCATGTGCAGAACAAATTACAGGAAAGGCACTAGCATTAGCGGGGACTAGGGAAGACTTCTTATAGAAGGCAGGACTTTAGTTTAACTTGAAAGAAGCCAGCAAAAAGAGATGAGGAAGGAAGTGTAGAATCCTATCGAAGCCATTAAGTACAACTAGCAAGAGAGTTACTTCCTTTTTCCTGTGGTCCCAGAAACCTCCACCTCGAGAAGAGACCATGGGGAGCAAACCAGTCACAAGAGAAACCAATACATCCTGGATTCAAGTCTTTCCTCTAACATATCCAGTCTATGTGAACCTGGGCAAGTTATTTAAACTCTCACTGACTCAGGTGTCTCTCTAGGACTATTCATTGCAGTGAAGATGATGAGCTTCCTTAATTAAAAGAGTTTCTTTTTTTCTTTTCTTTTTTTGGTGAGGCAATTGGGGTTAAGTGACTTGCCCAGGGTCACACAGCTAGGGAATATTTAGTGTCTGAGATTAGATTTGAACTCAGGTCCTCCTGACTTCAGGGCTGGTGCTCTATCCATTGTGCCACCTAGCTGCCCCAATTAAGAGAGTTTCTTACACCAAAGAAATCACAGATTTTCCCAGATTAATGAAACAGAATAGGGAAGGTTTAAACAATTCTATCTTAGAAAAAGATATTGAATAAAGCCATAAAGCAACTCCCAAAGCAGAGGAAAACTCACTGGACCAGTTGGATTCACAAGTGTAGTCTATTAAACACTTGAAAAACAGTTAATTGCAATTCTACAGAAACTGTTTGAAAAAAAAAACCCAGTAATGATAATCATTCTATAATACAAATATAATTTTAATGCTAAACCAGAGTCAAGTCAATATCTTAGTGAATATTAATGCAAAAAATTTAAAATATTAAGAGGGAAACCTCAGAAAACTGTGACTAGATTGGATTTATACCAGGATATACTCTACATTAAGAAAACTATAAAAATGCTTGACCATATTAACAACAAAACATCAAAAACCATATGATTCTATCAAGAAATGAAGATAAAACTTCTGATAAGACATAACACTTCTTCCTGTTTTTTTTTAAAAATCATAATGTATACAAATAGGTGATGCTTTTAAAAAATGATAATGTAATTTTCTAAAACCAAGAGCCAACGTGATTTATAGTGAGGATTAGCTAGAGGCCTTTCTCATAAAATCAGTAGCAATGCAAGGATGTTCATTATCAACATTACTATTCGATAGAATTACTGGAAATGTTAATTATAGCTCTCAGACAAGAAAATATAAATAGAAAGAATACCCATAGACAAAGAAGAAACAAAATGATCTCTTTTGCATATTATATGATAGCTTACTTAGAGAACTTTAGAGATTCAACTAAAGAACTAATTAAATAATTAATTACTTCCAGAAGGTTGCATGATATAAAATAAAATCAGATAAATTATTAACATTCCTTTATGTTATCAATAAAATCCAGTAGGAAGACACAGAAAGACAAATAATATTTCAATAGTACGGACAGTATAAGACATTTGGGATCAGCTAGGAGGTACAATGGATAAAGTACTGGGTCTAGAGAGAAGAGACGAGTTCAAATCCAGCCTCAGATGCTCACTATAAGTTTGATCCTGGGCAAATCAATTATCCCCATTTCCCTCAGTTTTCTTGTCTACAAAATGGGCTGGAAAAAGAAATGGCATTCCAGTATCTTTGCCAAGAAATCCCCAAATGCTTTCATAAAGAGTTGGACATGAGTAAAAAAACTGAACAAAATAAATTTGGGAATCTACCTGCTAAAACAGTATGGGTAAAAGTGTCAGTGCTGGAAGAAACCAAAACCAAAACTAAAAATTTAGGGATCAACAATGATTTAGTGAGTTTTCCAACAAGGGAGCTCCAGCTGAACTAAAGGAAACTCTCCAAAGAAACAAAAGGATAAAGTTGATACAGGTTTAGATTTAGGCTGGAGGTGAATTGGGTTTTGGGGTATTTCTAAGATTGGATAGAAATTGTTGCTGAGACACTAGTAATAGGAAAAGCCCTTCTTTAAATTTGCTGTCTTCTGTAACCCTCATCCCAATAGATAGGACTGTCCTTGCTGTTTTAGCAGTTAGGAAAGTCACAGATAACCAGAAGTGTTGCAATACAGTGTCAAGGACATGATAAAGGAACAGAAGGCAAAATGGAGTTGTTTTTAGCTTTATTGGCTACCCACAATCCCCCCCTTTTAAGACAACTGATAGCCTCAATTGATAGTCTCACAATATTTTTTAAGAATTCCCAAATCAGTATCAATTCAAGCAGGTATGATAAGGAGTTTATAGGAGAGACAAAAGGTCTATAACACATGCAGAATTAATAAAACAAGTAAAACAACAATAGAGTGAATAATGACATCTAATATAGCTGTAGCTTTAAAGATGTCGAGTGCTTTGGCAGTGCCATAATATTCAGGTGTCTGGCAAGCACCTCCTGTGCATCTTTCAAGCAACTATGGATGGACCGGGGTATATTGGTGGAGATATTATCTTGACTATCATCTCCAAGTTTCTGGTAACTTGCGGAGATTCTCTAAGTAATGCTGCTAAAGCCTGCTAGTGGTAGTGATAAGACTTTGTATAGTTTAGTAAAATCCAACAAAACATAATCAGACTTTCCTCCCAGGAATTAGTTTATATGGTTAAAACCAGTTCAGACTCATGAAGATAATTTTATAACTAACAGAACTCTAGGAAGAACATCAAAGGAGGTTATACAATAAGGTGCCTTATAATTACATCCTGTTATAGTAATTCAGAGGTCCTGGGGTATTATAAGAAGATTCAGTATGTGTGTATATGTATGTTGCATGCATATACACACATATATTCATATATATACATACATGCATATATGTGTGTATACATATATGTATACATGTATTAAAATTAGTTTTACCTACTATGATTAGAGAGATTTGCTATTAATGGAAAAAGGAGGGGTATGATTGCAATACCAAGATTGTTCCTCCAGGTTTAAGCCTAAGGGCTCAGAATAAATTTTTTTTGATATAAAGCTTTTTATTTACAAAACATATGAGTGATTTTTCTACATTGACCTTTGCAAAAACTTTTTTTTTTCCCAATTTCCCCCCCTCCTTACCCCCACCCCCCACCCCTAGATGACAGGTAATCTAATACATGCTAAATAGGATAAATTATATGACAAATACATGTATACATATCTATACAGTTATCTTACTGCACAAGAAACATCAGATCTAGAAAGAGAAGAAGAAAAAACAACCTAAGAAGGAAAACAAAATGCATGGAAATATTCACAGAAAGCGTTAAAATGCTGTGTTGTGGTTCACACTCAGTTCCCACAGGCCTCTCTCTGGATGTATATGACTATCTTCATCGCTGAACAACTGGTTTGAATCACATCATTGTTGAAGAGAACCATGTCCATCAAAATTGATCATCGTATAGTCTTCTTGCTGTGTATAATGTTCTCCTGGTTCTGCTGATTTCACTCAGCATCAGTTCATGCAAGTCTCTCCAGGCCTCTCTGTAATCCTCCTGTTGGTTGTTTCTTACAGAACAATAATATTCCATAACATTCATATACCATAATTTATTCAGCCATTCTCCAATTGATGGGCATCCTTTCAATTTCCAGTTTCTTGCCACTACAAAAAGGGCTGCCACAAACATTTTTGCACATGTGGGTCCCTTTCCCTCCTTTAAAATCTCTTTGGGATATAGGCCCAGTAGAAACACTGCTGGGTCAAAGGGTATGCACAATTTGATAACTTTTTGAGCATAGTTCCAAATTGCTCTCCAGAATGGTTGGATCCGTTCACAGCTCCACCAACAATGTATCAGTGTCCCAGTTTTTCTACATCCCCTCCAACAGTTATCATTATAATTTCCTGTCATTTTAGCCAATCTGGGCTCAGGATAAATTAACCTAAGTATAACAAAATAAGTTTTGTTTGGTTTCAGGTAAGAGTGGTGTTTATCTTTTTGGAACAGTCAATCATATAGAAAAGTTCTGCGTTATTCACAAGGTGTAGCCAAGTTTAGGATTAACTAGGTGAGAAGCATTACTGTCCAAATAGAAATAACACAATAGAGAAATTGAGTCATTGCCTTTACCAATGCAGAGTAACTTCCCCATACACAGACATCCACCTGTAACAGTATTTGGATCACAGTCTGTTTAAGCAGCTCGATGAAAGCATTTCCCTCAAATGGTGGGTTAATGACTTGATGATTGTTGGGATAATTATAAATGAATTCAAAACTCAGAATAATATCAAATTACAATCCCAAGAGATTTTACCTAAAATTACAAGTTTCATTAACCACAACTTAGGGCTAGATATAGTTATTATTTTTCTCATATTGCAATTACAATTAACAATAAAAAGTTTATCAGGCCTTTCCAAAAAAAAAAATGGTCCATCATCCTTTTATTTTTTTCTTGCTCTTCCCAAGTGTGAGCACATCCTGGTGTAAAAATAAATCATTAGAAAGCAAAATATACATTCTAGTAATGCCACATATATAATGAATATGTGATAGTTCACTCAAAAACCCAGGAAAAAGGGGCAGCTAGGTGGAACAGTGGTAGAGCACCAGCCTTGAAGTCAGGAGGACCTGAGTTCAAATCTAGTCTCAGACACTTAACACTTCCTAGCTGTGATCCTGGGCAAGTCACTTAACCCCAATTGCCTCAGCAAAAAAACAAAACAAAACAAAAAACAAAAACAGAAAAAAAAAAAAAACAAAAACACTGACTGACTACTGTAAATCTCCAGGCCAACAGATATTCATTTCTTAAGGTGTTGTATATTGTTAACTCCTTAAGGCAAAAATAAACCTTTAACATTAGAGTCTGCTCTGACTGTTGGCTCAAGATGTAACTTCGAAATATATTCTAAGTCCAATTCCATAATTTTCATGATCACAAATCATCACATAAATCACTTTTATGTTATAAATGAACTTGTAATTTCTCCTCCTTTGGCAAGGAGTGTTTGCATTGGAAAAGGAGACCCCATTTTCTCAGTAAACCAATTCATTATTTTAGAATTTCACATTTTGCAAGTTCTTTCTTCTTGCCTAAGCAGATGGCTCCAAGAAACTTAGCAAGTTTACAGATAAGGAGATTTTACAAGGTCCTTTTTTTCTCTCCTCACAAAATAAGTAATTATTTTTCTTCCCTTTAAAAATATATCCAATAGGGTGCCGCTAAGGGATACAGTGGATAGAGCACCAGCTCTAAAGTTCAAATCTGGCCTCAAACACTTAACATTTCCTAGCTGTGTAACCTTGGGCAAGTCACTTAACCCCAATTGCCTCAGCAAATGTGTGTGTGTATGTATGTATGTGTGTGTGTGTATTCAATAAAACACTTGATAAGGTTTAACATTATGACAATAATCTCTAATAACAATAACTTTATAGCATTTAGATCAAAAGAGTGAAATTTGTCAATAATACAGTTGCACCATTCTCTTAACATTTCTTTAGGCATTCTATATTGACAGCATTCAAGACCAATATAGAATAATTTTTGTCCAATTATATTTTTAACAAAACTTAAATTTTCAATTTCTAAACATATTGCCAAATATTAAGTGTCTTTTCTAATAAGTCCTGTTTTATTT
Organism: Myrmecobius fasciatus; assembly: GCA_023553655.1. NCBI lineage: Eukaryota > Metazoa > Chordata > Mammalia > Dasyuromorphia > Myrmecobiidae > Myrmecobius > Myrmecobius fasciatus. Next base: position 33,526 of record JAJPUD010014180.1, read on the forward strand.
ATAAAGGGTCAGATATCACGTTTATCCCAACAAGAGAACACATCTCACTTAAAATTAGACTAGAATTCATTAGCCTCTATATGTGTACAAATGATATCATATAGAATCTTAATTTTCCCAGTGTCATTTATGAATAGCCCTTTACATTATGAGACCTGCTACTTTCAGTCAGTCTACTGCTAAAGATTTAAAATAGCAGTTTTGTATTCTCCATTCCCAATATTCTCATAATAGAACTTCAAAAACAGAATTTTAGTATAGTCTTTATTAGATGAAAACTGTATTTGCAACATAGAAAATTTGAAGATCAAGAAAATCAAAAATCTTCCTCAAGCCTCTTTCCAAAACTCCAAATTTTTACTTTCAAACCCTTCATTAAAACTCAGTAGAAAGAGATTCTGACTTTCTTTAAATTTGTATCCATTCTCCTCTCATTCCCACTTGCTAAAACATTCTCTTTTTCTTTCTTTCCACTCCTCCTAGTTTACTTTGATTAAGCCCTTTCTTGTTCTCCTTTCCTATTATGATCTGACACTTCTACTTTCTTAATTCCTCTAGTTTTTATTTCCTCAGTCATATCCCAGACTATCTATAGAACTTATTTTCAATCCATTGAATTTCTCATTTACAATTTGGCACAAGTTTTTATAACATAATATCAATTAGCTGCAATACTGTTATCTTTTTTTTTGTTTTTAAGAGTTTACCAATAGATGCTCTATTCCATAATCTTTAGGTGACTTTGCTTCTAGTTTACCCAAGCAATTACATCCTGTTAGATAACTTGTACAAGAAAATATAATGATAACAAAATATTCTTATAGATTAAATTTTATTTACTTTTCAAGCTTCTCTCAGAATTAAACAAGCTTCTATCTTTAAACAATTAAGGGAAAAAATAATAATTAGTGGTTCTTAAGCACCAGCTAAATTTAAATTGCAGACTACAAACTTTTTTTTCACTTTGGAACTTAATTAATAATACTTTTAAAAGTTGCTTCAGTTCCTTTTTATTTTCAGTCAATGAAATAACTTTTTTCTCTTGCACTAAAACAACAGATTTGTCACTTTTCAAGGAAAGAGTGATAAAAGTCTTAGGTGCTGTTTCCATGTAATTTCCACAAAAATTTATTCTTTTTTTTGAGATGTTAAAACAAGACTATATTAAGTCTTTGCAAAACATTTATATATTTATATACATATATATATATTCTAGCTACCATAATTTTAAATTAAATTTAATTAATTTTTAATTATTTTCAAAATATATACATGAATAATTTTCAAATTCACCCTTACAAGACCCTGTGTTCTAATTGTTCCCTCCCTTCCCTCCCACCTCCTCCCCCAGTCAGCAAGTGATCCAATATATGTTAAACATGTACAATTACTCTATACATATTTCCACAAATATCATGCTGTACAAGAAAAATCAGATCAAAAAGGAATAAAAATGAGAAAGAAAACAAAATGCAAGCAAACAACAATAAAAAGAGGGAAAATATCATGTTGTGGTCCACATTCAGTTCCCACTGTCCTCTTTCTGGGTGCAGATGGCTTTCTTCATCACAAGACCATCAGAACTGGTCTGAATCACCTCATTGTTGACAAGAGCCACATCCATCAGAATTGATCATCGTATAATTTTGCTGTTGCTGTGTATAATGATCTCCTGGTTCTGCTCATTTCACTTAACATCAGTTGATGTAAATCTCTCCAACAAAAATATGTTCTTATTTTCCCTTAAATTCTACAAATTGGTAGCCCAAATTCATTTATTAGATTTTTCGAATTTATAAAAATATTCAAACCACAGTTTGGAAATTCACAGTAGAGAACTTAGATTTCAGTCATAAATTTGCTAAAACAAATTACAATCAGAACCAAAAATCAAATGAGGGTTTATTGGGTTTTCCAGCAAGGAAATCCCATCTCCACAAGTGGAGACTCCCCAAAGGAACAAAAGACCAAAATTTATGTAGGTTTCAATTTAGGCAGGAGATGAATTGATACGGAATAACTGAGGAAAGGAATAGAGGATGAGGAAGCTTTTGATTGGACAATCTGTTTTGGAAGTTTGTAACAGGAAAGGCCCTTTTTCAGATTAGCTATTTCCTTTAATTTCACACTAATAGGTAAGATTGTCCTTGCTATTTCAGCAATAAAGTAGGTCACAGACATGGTGAGAGTTGTCATACAAAAGGTTAGGGGAAAGACAGAGGAACTATAAACAAAATAAGATTGCTTTAGCATCTATAGGAACCATATGGACATAATTACTATACACTGTTTATGCAAATAAATATAAACATTAATTGCTCATATGAAGGCTAAACTAACATAATAAAAATGACAATACTACCTAAATTAATTTACTTAGTGCAATAGCAATCAAACTAAGAAAGGATTATTTTATAGAGCTAGATAAATAATAAAATTTATCAGGAAGGAAAAAAGATCAAGAATTTCAAGAGAATTAATGAAAAAAATTGAAGGAAGGCAACGTAGCCATACTAGATCTTGTTATACTAAAAAATCATATTCATCAAAACAATTTGGTACTAGGCAAGAAAAAGAAAGGTTGATCAGTGGGGTAGATTAGCTAAACATATAAACAGAAACAGATTACCACAGTAATCTAGTGTTTGATAAATCTAAAGATATCAACTATTAGAGCAAGAACTCACTACTTGGCAAAAACCGTTGGGAAAAACAAAAGTAGAAGTCTGGCAAAAACCAGGTATAGGTCAGCATCTCATATCATATACCAAGACTGACTTCAACTGGGTACTTACTTACCGTAGACATAAAGGCTAACAACTCAAACAAATTAAAGGAGCAACGAACCTATGGAAAAAAGGAAACATTCCTGACCAAAGAAAACAGAGAGATTCATAGGAAGTCAAATGAACAATTTTGATAACACAAAATTAAAAAGGTTTTGTATAAACAAAACCAATGTAGCCAAAATTAGAAGAGAACCAGACAATTAGGAAAAACAACTTTGCAAGTAAGTTTCTCTTATTTCAAAGATACATATAGGGTACTGATTCAAATTTGTAAGAATAAAAGCCATTCCCCAATTGATAAATGGTCAAAGGATTCAAATAGGCATTTTTCAGAGAAAGAAATCCAAGCTATCAAAAGTCATATGATTAAAATGCTCTAAATCATTAATAACTAGAGAAATAAATTTAAAATAATTCTGAGGCACCATTTCACACTTATTAGACTTATCAGACCTTGGATATTTTCAGATTTTTAACTCCAAATCTTTCAGGAGAGATCTAGCAGAGATGCCTCCTTTCTCACCAGGCTAGACTACAATGGGACTTCTCAGACTGATTTCTCCATCGTGTCCCTGCTTTGGGAGAGGTGCCTTCTCCCCTTCCTCCATCCCCATCTTTTCAGCTTCTTTTGTTCATTATCTTCTTCCATTAGCTCTTGATGGCAGGGATTCTTTTCTTTTTTTTTTCCTATTTGTATCTCCAGCACTTAACCCCGCATCTGACACATAGTAAGTACTTAATAAATGCTTATTGATTGGCTGATTATCGATACTGCTGAACCTGAAAATGAAGGCCTGATTTCCCTGAATGCTCAAGATCTCATTATCTAGGACTAACCCTGGTACATGAAAGGACTAATTTCAATGACCTTGATTTAGGCCCAAGAAAGAAAAAATGTCTTACCAATTAGTTCTGAACTTAATAGCTTCCTTACCATGTGGGTAATTACTGGAGGTTTTCAAACAAATGCTGGATGTCATCCTATGTAATCTAGCTTCTTAAACTGTGATTTGCAATCTCATATGGGGTCTTGTAACTGAATATAGGCATTGTAAAATTATGATTTGTTATCAGTAAATCTTTGGTTTGTATGCCTATTTTATATATCTATATACCCAGGATCATTCATCTATATTGGGTGAAAAGGGATCACAAGTGAAAAAACTTTAAAAAGCCCTGATATAGGAAATGGTGGACATTCCCCACATATTCTAATGCCTGATCCCCAATTATCTTGTGACCATTATGAACATATATGTACATATTGTCTTTCCTGAGAGAATGTCAGATTGTTGAGGGCAAGAACTGATTTGTTTTTGTCTGTGTATATTCAAGCTTTGCGCAATGCCTGGCATAGAGAAGGTATTTAATAAATGTTTATTGATTCATTGCTATGGACCCAGCATTTCCTCTACTGGATCCTTGTCCTTCCTAGGAGGTTGGACTACAATAAGATGCCCTCTTATGAAGGATAAAAGGTTTAAGAACTGAAAAGGACCCAATTTAACTTCTAGAATCTATATTTTTAGGATTCTCAGATTCATGAAGCCAATGTTTCTATTATTCTTAGATTCTCTTATTCTAGAATCCTAGATTCTAGGAATCTAAGGTTCTATGATTCTAGTATTCTCAGATTCAGAAACTATTGTTCAAGAGTTCTATGATTAGAGTGTTCTAGTTCAATGGTTCTAAGATTCTGTTGTTCTAGAGTACAAGAATTCAATTTTCCAAGATTATAGGAGTCTATTGATCTAAGATTCTCTTATTCTATGGTTCTAGAATCTAGTGTTTCTTGGATTTTATCCATCAGATTTTATACTTCTAGGCTTCTAAGATTCTATTGTTCTGGGTCCTATGGTTCCATCAATCCAACAATCTAGTACTTTATTTCCCTTTTCTTAGGATTTTGGGATTCAATTGTTCTAGAGTTCCATGTGACCAAGTTTCTATGGTTCTAAAATTCTAAGACTTTGATAGTCTACATTTCCTCATTCTAAGAGCCTCTTGAGGACTTAAAGGGACTCATGTTTACAATATGAACTCTTCTCCATTCACAGGTACCATGGGTGTCACACTATTATTGTAGTAGGCATTATCTCACTTTGGATCAAAAAGGATTTTATTTGGGATCCCATTTCTATATAGCTCCTGTGGGTGGGGAGAAAATGTGGCCAGCAAAGAGAAGGGGTGAAGACAAAAAGAATTTGGTTCTGTCCCTTCTCCAAAGTTCCCAGATGTAGGCCCTTGCCCCACCATGGCTTCACCTTCTGAAGTCTCAGAAAGTCACATGCTCCAAATCACATATATATAAGGGAAAGATTAGGGATTTGAAAACAGGTCCCTCTGACTCTGGAGCTGGGGTTGATTCCACTGGCTCTGGAGTCTTGTTAAGGGTCTTCTCTCTAAGCATCCTTTTTAAAATGTCATGCCTGGAACCGGGAATAATATAATATAATATATAACTATATAACTATATAACTATATAACTATATATATATATATAATATCCTTCTCCTTTATGGACCTCGGTAAACTGAGAGCAGTGGTGTCAAACTCAAATAGAAATCTTCAGGCCACATATTGACTTAGAAAACCACAAATCCCCATTATCTGAGTTGCCCAGTATTTTTATTCATTTTGTTCAACATTTCCCAATTACATTTTAATCTGGTTCAGTAGTACTTGGGAGTGGTACTGGCCACATGACCCACTGGTTCTGAATTTAACACTTTGAGTAACCCCTGAAATTCTGGATCTCTTACTAATTAAGGTAGCACCTTTGTGAAGAATCACTTTTCTCAGGAGATGGTCATTCACAAAGCAAAGCCTGTACCTCAGAGTGGCTTTAAGAGTATCTTGGATTGTTTTGCAAAGGTGAATGTAGAAAACTATCTTTGCATGTATTTGAAAAAATAAAAAGCTATTTAAAAAAGAACAAGAACCACAAAAAGGGAATCCTGGGTAAAGCATAGTGTCCTCAAGCATCTTGGGAGGTAAAACAAAAAACAAACTCACTCTCCTCAGAGAGTCAGGAGAAGACAGAGGGAAGATGGAGTAGCTGGGGAGCCGAACCTCACCTGGACAAAGTCAGAGTTGTTTGTGTCCTGCTCCTCCATGGTCTGCACTGAGGGCAAGGAGAACACATTGTTCACACAGATGGTCACCAGCTCCTTCTTCCCCTTTACTCCCAGGTATGGTTGGAGGGGACTAGGGAGGAATGAAACAGAGGAAGGGGCTATTGCAGCAGCCTCCTCATTGAACTAGAAGTGTCTTCTTCCAATCCAGTCTCCATTTAACTGTCCCAAAACATGGATCTGATTATATCTCCTCCCTTAACTGCCCATAACTCCCTATTACCTCCAAGGTCAAATAGGGCATTTAAAACTCTTTGCCACCTGGTGTCTTCCTACCTTTCTAGGCTTATTACACATTAGCACCCCCCCAACCCAAACACACTCCACCAAGCTCACTTTTTTGTTCCTTATGCATAACACTCTCCCTTCCTTATGCCTCTGTATGTATCTCTGTGATCCCTCTTTTTCCCTTTGCCTTCCCAGTCCTAGCACTGCACTTACACAGAGTAAGTGTTTAACACATTATTTGCTGATTGATATGAGCTGCAGGTCTACTCTCTGTGTGAGCCAAATTATTTTACAATATTTTTGGCTAGTCATTTCAGTTCTGTCTGGTTCTTGGTGATTCCATTTGGGATTTTCTTGGCAGAGATACTGGAGTGGCTTAACCATTTCCTTCTCCAGCTCATTTTACAGATGAGGAAACTGAGGCAGACAGGGTGAAATGACTTGCCTAGGATCACACAGCTATGAAACATCTGAGGACAGATTTGAATTCAGGAAGATGAGTCTTCCTGACTCTGGAGCCCCATAGCTGCTCCTTAGCACATAGTAGGTATTTATTATATAGTTGCTAATTGATATCAGCTATAGACTCTCTCCAAGTGAGCCAGATTGTCTTGCAATGTAGGCATGTGCCAAAGACTCTCCCAAAACTCTAGCCCTGATGTTCTTAGTTGAATCCCAGCTCTTTCAAAATCAATTTCAACAAATGTTATTAAGGTGTGGTGTTACTCCTTAAAATAGAAGCTCCTTGAAGATAGGGCCTCTCTGAAGCCTTTCCTTATATCCCATGCTTAGCATAGTGCCTGGTGAATCTGATAAATGTTTGTTGATAAATTCATTAGGCAACTACTCTAGGCAAAGCTCCAAGCTTTGGCCTGGGTTTGGGATGATTTGCCTTCAAGCAACTTCTAAAATAATGGACGAGTCCAACAGAGTAAGGAAAATGTGAGCTACAGTAGGACCAGGGCAAAGGAGGTATCCAAGGTGCCCGAGGGAAATTGGAAAGGAGAGATCATTTTTGCAAAGCATTTAGTACAGTGCCTGTCATAGTATAGTAGATGCTTAATAAAGGCTTGTTCCTTGCATACGGTAGGTGCTAAATACTTATTTTTATCTCTCCCTCAGTTTCATCCATAAAATGAAAAGGTTCGAAATGGTGACTTTCAGCAATAACAACAACAATAATAATAATTCTACAATTCCATTCTAACCCTTTGAGTTTTTTTTATGATGAAGAGGACCCAGAGAGCAGTGTCCTTGCCAGCTGCCACTCAAGAAGTAAAGTCGCCCACTCTCCAAATCCAAAGCTCTTCCCATGGCATCAGCTGCTGAGCCTTCTTGGCACTAATCCCCCTTCTGTTTTGGCAGCTTACTATAGACATAACCAGAGAGCTCCATGAGGAAAAAGATCAGGTCTTGGCTACTCTGTTGATCTTCCCCAGGGCCTGCCATGGAGATTAACATCAATGAATTAATAACCACTTATTAAGCACCTACTATGTGCCAGGCACTGGGCTAAGCTTTTAGATACAGAAAGAGGCAAAAGAGAGTCCTGTCCTCAAGAAGCTTACATGCTAATGTAGGAGACCAGTCAGACAAATGTGCAAATAAGCTTCCCAAGGAGAGATAGGAAATAATAGGGAAGGCTTCCTGTGGAAGACGGCACTCAGCGTGTTCCCTGGACATTTAAACTTCGCTCCCTTCAAGGGGCTGGCTCCAGGCTGCCTTTAGAGATATACCTCATACTGCTCTTTCTCACAAACCCTTAGTCAACTCCCCAT
>JAJPUD010014181.1:0-41453 GCA_023553655.1 Myrmecobius fasciatus
AGAGAGACAGAGACAGAGACAGAGACAGAGAGACAGAGACAGAGACAGAGAGACAGAGAGAGATTAGCGGACTGGATCGAGTAGGAGGAGAACCGGATTCCCAGAGGGTCACATAAGGTTCTTAAGGTTGCGTGGGGGTGATAGATATGGCTATTTCCCTATTTTGTTTCTCGATTAAGTGGGTTCTGTCTTAGTTTCCTCTCCCCCCCCAAAAAAGGGTTAATATAATAGTTCCTACTCTCACCCCCAACCCACACGGTTTTTTCTTGTTACCGGTAAAATGGGGTCTGCTGTCTTGTGAGTGCTCCGCGAGCAAAAAGCTCTGTGTGTGAGATAAAGCTCAGAGAGGTAACCTTACTGTAATTCCTTATTCTCAGAGTCCTTCATTCTTCTGGTGAGGGATTGTGAGGGCAAAATCTGAGTGGTTCTTTTTGCACGAAAACTCAGTCCAATGCAGCATCTATCCACCAGCATCTTGTATTCGTTGCGCCTTATTCCTAAAAGCAACCCAGAATCAGAGACAGCTTTTGCTTTTGTTCTTTCCTCTGCGCTCCCGGAGAGGAAAGGTGTTAGGTAGCCTGGGGATTGTCACAAGATCCCCTAGGAGGTGGGGAGAGAGAGGAGATGTAAGGGGAATGGAGGGAGAGGTCAGCGGTTTCCGGGGCTCTGGAACGGGAGAAGAGGATTTAACGGTGCTGCTCAGAAATGTTCTTGGGACCCAGGCAGTTTGTCTTGAATTTGTTCATGAATTGGAGCATTTATCAGGCTGCTGCCTCTCACCCCATCATGTGCCTCTTCAAATGCGCTCACAAGCTTCACCCTCCCTAGCAGTCAATTTCCATTCACATATATTTGCAAGTGACTTTGTTAATGTAACCTTCCAGCTCGTTATTTAAGCGTGCTACTCTAACTTTCTCTTAAATTAAACAAATATTTATCCCTGCCCACTAAGTTCAGGGAACCTCTAGAATGAGAAACATTCCTTTAGGACCATTAGCAGGGAAGGAAGAGAGAGATATATGGTTCAGTGTCTTTTGGTTTATGTTCCTGTCCTCCCTTCTCACCAACTAAATTTCAGAGCCTATCTATAAGTAGTCAGAGAAAAAGGGGCAGCCAAGCATCTAACCTTATGAACTCTATTTCATGGTATAAGAAAAGCTATAACTGTCTGTTCCTCCCTATGTAAGACAAAATAAGAGTAAATATGCCCAAGAGCAGGGTGAAGGATTTTGATTAGATATAGGGAGGTTAGATCTAAGAAAAGAGTTAATACCTAAATAAGATAGAGTTGAAATAGTCCTTGACTTAGAATTAAGAGACCAGACTGGTAGTTCTGGCTTGGGCCCAGATTCGCTGGCCAAATAGCTTTACCCTTCCAGGTCCTAACTTTCCTCTAATGTCAAAGGAGGGAGTTCAACTAGATGATTTCTAAGAGTTCCTTTCAATTTTAATAGTTTATACAGCTGGTGCAGTGAGAAGAACACTGAACTTGGCATCATAAGACCTGAATTCATATTTTGGTTTTGCCAGTTATTTATTACCTGTGTGACTTTGAATAAGTCACTTAACCTCTTGGGGCCTCAGTTTTCTCATCTGTAAATTGGAAGGTTGGACCAGATGATCTCTAATGTCCCTTCAAGCTCTCCATCTATGATCCTATCCTTCTAATAATCTTAGTTTCATTAGAAAATAGATTAGATCACCAAAGAAGGTAATGGGATTTACAGTTATCCAGAAATATGTCTTGAGTCAATACAATGTGCCAGAGCAATAGGGTAGGCTGAGGGATACAACCTTCATCCCTAGCCTAAAAGAACCTTACTCTTACACTAAAGCCTTCCATCCTATCAAAACATGCTTTGAAAAGGGTCTGATTTTTATACCAGAGCAGGAATTTAAATTGGTCCCTTATGCATTTTCCTTAGACAGTTTGCATTTTAGGAAAGAAAGGTTTTGTCTTCTTCTTAAGGAACAATGAACAACAGTAGGTGAAGGTGGGGGAGATGTTTCTGGCAGCTGAGTACCCCTCCCTAGGGTTCCTAAAATCACATAGCTCCTTATTCAGCCCTTCCTCATCAGGTCTCTTCTAGCTTTTGAGTTCTATAAAAAGTTGTGACCTTTGCCATTTTTCTTCATTATGTGGTAACTAAAGTGAGACTTCTTGTGTTTTTGGTAAGGTAGCAATTTAGGAATCACATTTTTGGTTTTAGAACATATCTGGGAACATTTTCACAGACAGAACCTTTACTCCTTTGCAGGCCAAAGAGGAAATTCATTCTCTTATTACTTGGTTCTTTCTGTAGCTTGATGTCTATAAGAGGGAGGGAGTTACCATATATTATGATACTCAAACTGATCTAGTAAGGATTATTATGTTGGTATGGCTTATTTTTTTTAATCGCCATTTGGATTGATTTATATACAAAGTATATTGGCTGCTGATTTCTCTCTGTCAAGACTCATAGCAGCTACACTTGATAGGCAGCAAAATTTCCCCCAGCCTGCTGCTTTTAAGCATCTGCTAATGGACTAATGAGTAGCAAAGGGAGAAAGAAGAAGGACTGGGAGAGGGGGAGAATCTCTATCAGCAGCTGCTTAAGCAGCAGGTCAGAGGAAGCTCTCCAGTCAGTAAGTGGCAGCAAGTCAGAGCAACTTCTGGAGGATAGACCTGTGAAGGAAGCCATTGTTAAATTGGAATTGTTAATCACAGTTTTCAGGGTCACCTCTATCTCTGGTTGACTTTTACCCTATATTGTATAAGTATTCCCATAGTTTCTAGCTCCTCCTATCTATCAACCAATAAGAGTCCTGTAGGACATAACTATATAGAATAACAAACAGTAAGACATACAATAAAACAATTTTAAGAATTGAGAAATGAAACTAGTTAAATATATAGATTCTTTTAATGGAAAGAGGCTGCCACTTCTTTCTTGTCTTAAACCAGAGCTTCCTAGTGCCTGAATAGAAGTCACATGAACTCTTTTTATACTTTCCCCTTTGGAAGTCAGATTAATTCTTTTTTTCTGCTACTAGAGTGGCATCTAAATTCATATGTGTGCTAGAGCCAAATTGTATGGGCTCAGAGCCAATTGTTAAATTTTCAGCATAAGCATTTATGTCTCAGAAATCAGAAACCATGCTTCAAATCGGAGGTTGATTTATTGTTGGTGGCACAGTGGATAGAGATGTGGGTCCAGATTCAGGAAGACCTGAATTCAAATATGGCCTTAGCCATTTAGTAGCTGTATGTCTTTGGGCAAATCATTTAACTTCTGTTTATCCCAATTTCTTTAACATAAACTGGAAATAATACTAGCACCTATTTTCCAGGTTTAATGAGATAGTACTTGTAAAGTACCAAGTGGGTATGGCACATAGTGGGTACTATATAAATGTTGACACTTCTCCTTCTACTCCTCCTTGTCTTCCTCTTCTTGTTCTTGATCTTCTTCTCCTCCTTCTCCTTGTCCTTTTTTTCATCTATTTCCTCCTCCTCTGTCACTACCACCATTATTATTAATATTATTAAGAAAATGTTAGAGAAAACATTAATATTGCAGATTAAACTTAAGTGTGTCACATATACATTTTTCTCCAACAAGTTAGTTGTTAGACGTGCCCCAGCACACCACTACATCTAATATATTTACAGAAAAATTTCATGGGTTCAGATTCTACTAACAGTTTATAGAATCACAGAATTTCAAAATTAGAAGGAAACTTAGAAACCCCCTAAGCCTGCACAAGAATGCCCCCTGTCTACAAAACATTCTCTGCCTAGTAGTCAACTAGCTTTTGTTTGTAGCCAAGGGGAAGCTCTTGGGACATCCCCTTTCACTTTTGAAGAGATTTAATTGTGAGGAAGTTGTTTTTTTTTCTTTTTTCTTCAGTCAAGTCAATATAAGCTACTCTGTGTTCTTGATAACTAGGTCTATAACTAAAACTTTGAGTAAGAAACTTTATTACCTGTACTAGGTACATAGTCTTCAATGCCACCTTGCATATAGTGTCTGAGAAATATTTTTGAATGACTGAAAGCAAGGAATTGCAGGGCAAATTAATACTAGAAAATAAAATAATTGTGGGAATGTTTAAATAGCTATATTAGTTCATAATATATAATTTTTCTGAGTCACTGACTGCTATTTTAAGTGATTTAAGATATTTATCAGAAAAATGATCAAAGGATATGAACAGCAATTTTCAAATGAAAATATTAAAACCATTTCTAGTCATAGAAAAAGGTGCTCTAAATCATTATTGATCAGAGAAATGCAAATTAAGACAACTCTGAGGTACCCCTACACACACATTGGCTAAAATGGCAGGAAAAAATAATGACAAATGTTGGAGGAGATGTAGGAAAAGTGGGATACTAATACAAAGTTGGTGGAGTGGTGAACTGATTCAACCATTCTGGAGAGCAATTTAGAACTATGCCCAAAGGGCTATCAAACTGTGCATACCTTTGGATCCAGCAGTGTTTCTATTGAGCTTATATCCCAAAGAGATCTTAAAGGAGGGAAAGGGACCCACATGTGCAAAAATGTTTATGGCAGCCCTTTTTTGTAGTGTCAAGGAACTGGAAACTGAATGGATGCCCATCAATTGGAGAATGGCTGAATAAGCTATGGTATATGAATGTTATGGAATATTATTGTTTTATAAGAAATGATCAGCAGGATGATTTCAGAGAGACCTGGGGAGACTTACATGAATTTATGCTAAGTGAAATGAGCAGAACCAGGATATCATGGCAACAACATGATTATACAATGATCAATTCTGATGGACATGGCTCTTTTCAATGGTGAGGTGATTCAGACTAGTTCCAATGATTTTGTGATGAAGAGAGCTATCTACACCCAGAGAGAGGACTATGGGGACTGAATGTGGATTACAACATAGTGTTTTCACTCTTTTTGTTGTTTGCTTGCATTTTGTTTTCTTTCTCATTTCTTTCTTTTTTGATCTGATTTTTCTTGTGCAGTATGATGTTTGTGGAAATATGTATAGAGGAAACTGGGGAGTGGTGGTCAAGTAGGAGAAGAACCAGGAGAAAGCTGTGTCATGAAAACCTAGTGAGAAGAGGATAATCCACAGTGTCAAAGACTGAAGGGAGGTCAAGAAGGATGAGAAATGAAAAAAGGTTCATCAGGTTTGGTGGTTAAGAGAGAGCAGTAGATAGCTTTTTCGAGGAGTTTAGCCACAATAAGGAAAAAAGATATAGGGCAATAGCTAGCAGTGATGGATGGATCTAGTGAGTTTTGTTTTGTTTTGTTTTGTTTTGTTTTGTTTTTTCAGAACAAAGACTGGTAGACAGTAGGGAAGTAGCCAGTAGATAGGGAGGGATTGAAGATTAGTTTGGAATGGGATCACTTGTGCATGTAGAGAGGTTTGCCTTGACAAGAATGGCCATTTTGTTACGTGAGACAGAAAAGTGTAAGCCTTGACATTTATCCTTATTGAATTTCATTTTATTGGATCCAGCCTTATGCCCTAGCCTGTCAAGATCTTCTGGATCCTGACTTTTATCTCTCACATTAGCTATCCGTCCCAGCTTTGTGCCAACAGCAATTTTGATGTGTAAGCCATCTATAGTTTTGTCTAAGTCATTGATAAAAATATTAAACAGCATATGTTTGCACTGGAGATCTCTTCCCATGCTAACAATGAACCATTGACAAATACTCTTTGAGGAAGGCTATTTCACTAGTATTGAATTCATCTAATGATATTATCATCTCATCCATATCTTTCCATATGAACTCCTAGTTAACTACCATCCATTGGTCACAAGGTTTAACAAAACAGTCTAGTACTTGTCCTTGAAGAGTAAAACCATTCAAGTAGTTGAAAGATTAATGTTTATTAATTACCTAAAACAGACAATTTGTCCTTGAGCAACTTATAGTCTAATAAGGGGGCTAAAACATCTACACAACTAATTATGCTGTAAGGAAGAATGTTTTTTCAGGCAAAAAAAAACCCCAATAACAACAAACAAAAAAGGTCCAGACATTGCTCCAGAAATTTGAGGAGAGATCAATTTTTGTTAGTCTAGGAGTTTTTTGGGGGAAAGGGGAATTGGGGTGGGAAGAGGTAGTAATCAAATCATACCTTAGGAGAGGGAGGGACATTCTTCTTCCTAGGTTTTTTTTCCCACCCCACTCTTTTCTAGTTCTCTTCCCATTTGTCTGACTGCTCCTTCCTAGTCTCTTTTACTAGATCTTCTTCCAAGTCATACTTCTTCCAGTACTCTGATATGGGTTCTCTTCTATTTTTCTTCTACATAATTTCAATTGGGGGACAGAAGAGGACAACATGAGAGCACTCAAGAGAGTGGCTGGAGGACTGACATATTTGGGAATGGTACCAATCACAGAAATAGTAAATCTGGGAGGAAGATTTTAGTGGAAGTTGATGAGTTCTTGTCTGAACATGTGTTTATGATGGTAGCTGGATGGCCCATCCACATGGAAGAGGCAACATTTGGGAAGAGGAGTGTCAAGGTCATAACCTTGGAGGGCACATCTGTTGAAGGGGTAAAAGTAAATAAAGAAACAGAATAGGAGCATTCAGAGGAATAGGGGTACACCTAAAAGACTTGAGTATTGATTTGTTGGGATAGAGTCGTATTATCAGATGCTGCAAAAAATTCAAGAACTAGCACTTTCTTTTTCCTGCAGCACGATTTTAATTTTCCTTACTGTCCTGTTCATCTTCTCTTGGATGCTGTCTAGTTTGTTAGTGCCCTTTTAAAATGAGGCAGGAAAGAGCCAAGAAGCAGAATGTTGGGCAGGAGTCTTATTGAACTTTCAGTCAAAAGATCAAAAGTCTCTGCTCTACCATTTACTGGTTTGATGGCAATGGCAAGAGCCTTAACATCTCTAATCAGCTTTTTCATATATTATATATTATCAGCTGTTGAGCTAATGATCATATGTATCCTGAGGCCACCTCTAAAGTGCTTTGTAGTCAGTCACACAGTGCTCTATAGATGTTCTTCTAATTACATGGCTAAGGTCATGCTGCTAGTTAATTACAGCAAGGATCAGAACTCTTGAATTTTACATTGTTCTTTCTATTGTCATACTGCTATTTGGAACCTTTCCTTCCTTCCTAGTTATCAATTGCATTTCACAAACACTTTTTAAGCACCTAATTTGGTCAAAACAACATACTAAGTGTTCAGTGCTTCTGGGTCTGTGATATCTCCACTATGAGTATTCCCACCAACAGTGAGGACCTTACCCCATCCATGTGGGCTGATTTGTGATTCTTGTCTATGTCTTATTGGAAGTTTGCCAAGTAAAGTTTATCTGATATACTGGGGGTCTTCTTCAATTTCTACCAGCCCAAATATCCCAGTAGAAAGGGGAGTTAATCCATTAATTATCATTGCTACTGGCATGTGATTAGTCTTTTTTTTTTCAGATTTACACTTTTTTGGTGGCCTCTCATTCTTAATTTCTTTTCTATAGGAAGATTTCTGTAATAGTTGCAACCTGCTCATGTCTACTATGGTGCTGCTAAGTGACAAAATGGATGGGATCAAGCCTGGAAGATTCATCTTCCTGCATTCAAATTTGGTCTTAGATCCTTACTAGCTATGTGACCCTGGACAAATTACTTAATCATGTTTGCCTCAATTTCCTCATCTTGTAAAAATTACTGGAGAAGGAAATGGCAAACCACTCTAGTATCTCTGCCAAGAAAACCCCAAATGGGGTCAGGAAGAATTAGGTGGAACTAAAATGACTGAACAATAATATGCCTGCTATATGTCTCTCTTTTGCCCGCTAGGTGATCAAGTTATGTTCTTTAGATATTACAGACCTATATCTTATGGTCATACAACATTCTTGGAAGAATATTAATATTAAGAAGACGGAGTCATTGAAAAGGATTTGAAATTTCTCACAGACAATCCAGCTCTCTTTTCTGGTTCAATTCTTATTCATACAACTGCTTATACGAAGTGATATGTATGCTTCATCCACTGAGTTTTTCCCATGTGCATTGTCAGGAATAATTCATTAGATTTGTTTTGCATCTCATTAAAGAGACTCTGCATTGTATTGGGTCTAATGCAATCAACACATAAACAGGACCATGTGGAGGACCTCTACACTTAAAAGGAATCCTTCTAATACTTGTCCTGTGCTAGAACTCCTCCATGTCAAAGATGAACCCCTTTGGCCACAGGTGCTTTGTTTGGGTTTTGAGGGTTTCCCCCTGAAATTATTTTATTGGCATAAGGAATAATTTTGTGAGGAATCCTCTTAATGGGGGTTCAGTACTTGTTCTGCAACTTGTGCTCTTAGAGAGTAAACACTAAGGAGTTAAGCCCTTGTGTAAAGTAACATACCACCAGGCGTGGACAGTTGCAACAAGCCCTGGGGATCCAAAGGGAAAAATTAAATAGCAGCTATCCTTGGTAAAAAAAAAAAAAAAAAAAAAAAAAAAAAAAATTAAATTAAAAATTAAAAAAGAGCTTTCCAGAGCTCTTTTCGACATGGTTATAGTTTAGTGGACACTCCCAGATACTTTTGAGACCTATAGTATCACTTTTCTGATCTTGGCAAGAAAGCAGGTGCCCAAGAGGTGGATCTCCAACTAGTATCATCTTGTGATGAGTTCACTAAAGACAGAGTCAAGGAACAGATTTCTAAGCCTTTCTTTCTAGGGTGATAACCCATTACTGCCTCTCAGACAGTCTAAATTCTAGACAAGAAGAGCTCCTGAAGCTTTCCCTAGACATTTTTTACTTCTTTCTTTTACATTCTCTGCCTCTGGGAATTCCTCTCTCTTCAAAGCTCATGTACCACCTGTCCCCAAAATTCTTTTCTGAGTCTTTTAGTGTTTCCAGCACGTCTAGCATCTAGTACAGCACATAGTGAGTATTTCCTAAGTGCTTATTGAATTGAATTGACCCTTTCTGAGGCTTAAGATAAGACAAGACAATCTGGAAATATAAAAATCTTCTAGCCCACATCCTTCCTTTACTTTTGAAGAATCCTGATAAAGCTAATGTCCATTTCCCAATTTCTGCTTAGCTGATGATTTGAAGATTATTGGATCATTTAATTTTGTCTAGAGCATCTTTGGCATATGAAGTAAGCCAAGTCAACAACCATTAAGTGCTTACTATATACTGAGCATCCTACTAAGTACTGAAGATGCAAAGACAGGAAAAAAAAAAGCTCACATTGTAATGTACAAAAATTATGCTTATAAGATATATATTCAAAGTAAATTGCAGAAAATCTCAGAGGGAAAAAAAATCTAGCATTGGAGAGGTCCCAGAAAGGCCTCTTGCAGAAGGTAGCATTTTGAGCTGAGATTTGAGCTAGGCAGGGAATCAGGAGGCAAAAATCACAGAGAAAAAGAAATTCTAAGCATATAATTTCATATTATTGTTATCTCTATGCTTTTATTTCTTCCTAGTACTGGGATGATTGGTGAGAAACTTTAAAGACCAGAGTATACAGTGATGGCCCCTTTCTAGAACACTTTACGATGTGTGTGTGATTTAGTTGACCTTTCCAGTTGCCTTTTAGGTATGTACTGTCGCCATTTGAATTTTGTCAGTAAAAAACCCCAAAGGATAAATCTTCTGCCAGTTCCATCAGAGAAGTGATTCCCTAAGGAGAGATGTGTAAGTTCCCAGCCCCTTGACCCTTACTGAACAATGTTCCTGCCTCCGGGCAGCATTCTATTTGCTTTATATATAGTAGGTAATGTCACTGTCAGTATGTCAAAAAAGATACCCAGGGATAAATGTAAAATCTGCCCCATTCATATCCAGAGAGCTTTACCCCACTAGCCACTTCTCAGGTTTGGAGCATGATAGTGGTGGTTAGCATGAATGGAATTCTAAATACAGAAAGCAGCTGGGTATCTATGGAAAATGTGTCCAAACCTAGGGAGACTAACAGCTGAGGCTAGAGCCTCCGAGACAAGTGCCCAATGGAAACTGATATCAAGAAAGCAATCTTCCTCTGTATATCAAACTCCTCTACCTATCTGGGCATCCTTCTCCATCTTTCATGGTTCTCTTTGCCCTAATCTCTGAGTGCACATGTGTGCACACGTACTCATGTACATGTCCACACTTACAGAGTAGTTAGATGAAATGGGGCTGAGGTCAGTGGGAGAGAAGACTGAGAAGAAAGAGCGACCTTTTGCTCTTTGAAAATACAAAATATTTTGATAAGTGTAGCTTTGTGAGGTTGCCCAGGTGCAGCTCTGGTTTATTTAGGCCCCTCAGCATTCAATTTTGAAAGCAGAGAAACTAGCCAGGTCCCCCAACTTTGAGGATTGAATTCTGGATGAAGGGAGATCTGGGGTGGGGGGTGCATTTGAATGTCGGGCTTAACTTTCCAAGTGAATTTTTAAGGGATCCTTATATTTCAAGAGAAGAGGAATCTAGTCTGACCTTTAGAAGGGTCTGAGCCTAGGTGCAGGTTCTTGTGATCTATATTTTTCCCACCCCTTCTCAGGTTTCTAAGTAGTTCTTCCCCTCTAATTTTTTGGTGTCAAAGTCTGAGAAATAAATTTCTGAATTGGAGGTATTATAAGTGGCAACCTGAGCCATGTCCTTTAACTGACCTTGGAGGACTGTGCCTATAAATACCTCATTTTCAGCTTTTCTCTCTCCATTTCATGTTCTGAGAGAGAACAGCTGGTGCTGATTTGCCCAGTTATCTATGGGTAACTTGTAGAGTTTGCACCCTTCCAGGGCATTGGAAAGGAATAGTTTGGGAGTGAGAGAGAAAAAGACAGACAGTACTCAGCAGAAATCTCCCGGTCAGGAAATCCAGGGTCTGGTTCTAGAGGTTGCTAAGTAGTTATAGAAGCCATTCTTCATGTGGGACGGGTTACTTCTCATTTCTAAACCTCAGTTTCCTTATCTGTGAGATGAGGATGCTGGACTAGATCAATTCTTCTGTAAAGTTTCTTCTAGATTATACACTGTGTGTAGAGCAATAGCCTGTCACTCTGAAACCTGCCCTAGTGGCCTGGCTTTGCAAGAATTGTCACAGCCTGTTTTATGGATCTATTCCATTTTCTGCTTGTTCTGAGTTGATTTATAGCACTGGATTTTGCCAGGGCCCAATGATAATTTTTTTACTTTTTTCCTTAAAGGAATAAGTATAAAAATTGCATTCCCAGGTCAGAGTTCCAGTCTGTGGCTAAGTCTATGGGGAATAAAGGCCAATGATCCAGTTACTCTGGAGAAAGGAACTGTTCATGCCAGAAAGGAAAGCTGTCAGGGCAGTTGGATATTTTTATTGCATATCCGCCCAGAGGCAAATGGTACTAGATGGCTTAGCTAGTGATGTGAGTTTATGAAATATCATTAATCGAGCTCTAGGTTTTAGAAGTTAATTACTTTTCCCAGTGCTAGGCCTGTACAAAGGTATATGCCTGAGTCCTAACCAAGAAAAATTAACCCTTCCAGCATGATTAGCTGTAGAAACAAGTCTACATTATTTTTGATAATGGTACAACCTTCCCCGAATATCCCTAAACAGAAACTATGTTACCAATTCACCCATCATTCACACAGCTGCCAAATTAATAATGCTAGTGCACAGATCTGAATGTTTTATTTCTTAACCAGTTTACCTTTTGTTGCTCTCTGTTATGCCTAGGATAAAATGTGTGCCCATAGAGAAAGCTAGTGTCAGAGCTAGAATTCAAACTCAGATGTATCCTGATTCCCAAATCAGTAGTTTTTCAAATACATCACACTACTTAGTGTATATCCTACAACCCTTCTATTATTCCAGACCTGATTTAGGCTGTTGTGATGCTGCAGGTTCAAGATTGGAATAAACAAAGATTCATAAAGATTCTGAAACTTGACAAAATTACTTAATCATAATAAGGCAAGCTTATTCAGAGTAGAGAAAAGATATTCCGTGAGGAAATATTATTGACTCAATTCATACCAACTTCCCTATGCTGATGTTGGTCACATTGCTCTTCTGCTGGTCAGAAGCTTGATAAAGCAGCCAGGTGACTGCCCACTTATGGATAACTTTTGTACCTAAGACAACAGGAAGCTATGACATCAGTCCAGGACTTTAGTTCCCTGAGCAAATTCTATCCAAAGAATGATTTTAATACTTTTTAAAGAAAATCTAGTTAGCCTCTATGAAGTAGGATCTTGGGATATTGCTCCCACCACATGCTCTCATTAAATTTTAAGCTTCTATAGGTTAAGAATTGTTATTTTCAGCACTGTATCTCAGCTCTTAGAGTAGTATCTTGCACAAAATTGGAGTTTAGTAAAAGATGGATTGAGATTAATTAGCTAGGGTTGCTGTTTATACTTTTGTTGACAGTTATAATTCTTTGACTTCTCCTTGGCTTAGGAAAGAGTTCTCACCTAGAAAGAAGCCCTGGCTCTTATACTTACTAAATATATGAAGAAAGATGGACATGACCAATTACTTCTCTGAATTTGTTTTATGATTTAGATGATAGGGAAAATAGCATATTTAATGGTAGATGGTCAAGCCTGGTCAGGTAGTCCTGAGTTCAAGCTCTGCCTCTGACACATGCTAGCTCTATAACCATGGGTGCTTGATCTCTATCGATGCCCCAGTAACTTTCTTTTTTCTTTTCTTTTTTTTCCACTGAGGCAATTGGGGTTAAGTGACTTACCCAGGGTCACACAGCTAGGAAGTGTTAAGTGTCTGAGGCCAGATTTGAACTCAGGTCCTCCTGACTTCAGGGCTGGTACTCTCTCCACTGCCATCTAGCTGTCCCTCAGTAACTTTCTAAGACTGAAAGTGACCAGAAGATTGCTAATTTCCATTGGTGGAGGGCATTTCTGTGCCAGGAATTCCCTGCTTACTTGAAATCATAAATCTATATGCAAAAGGAAAGCAAAAATAATGTACTCCATTAACAAGCATTAATTAGACACTTCTTAGTACGTGCCTGTCCCTGCCCTCACTGAGTGCACATTCTAATGTGGGAGATAATATGTAAATAAAAAGGTACATAATATGTATGTATGGCATGAATTGAAGGCAATCTGAAAGAGGAGGCACTTGTCTCATACTTCCTACTTCAAAGGATAGCTAAGAAGAATATGCTCTGTATACTGTTAAGAAGTGCTGTCAGTCAGATATTGTTGGGAGAAAAAACATGGGGTCCAGGTGCTTGAATTGGAGTCAGGAAGATCTGGATTCAAATCATCACTGACAGTCTCTGCATAACCAGGAGCCAAGCCCATTAACCTTAATGTTTCCCAGGCAACTCTTTAAGACTGAGTTATAAACAGGCTGCCATTTGCATCAGTGGAGGGCCTTCTCAGCAGAGGAAATCTTGCCAATCATCGACATGTTGATATATTACTATTAGTTATTATTCCCTGTCAGTAAGAGAGAACTAACTGAAATTTCAGAAAGGGTCCTCATGTTCACTTGTTAATCAGAGAAAGTGGGTGATGTCTTTTTATTGTCATCGAAGCTACAATATCCTGTTGTATTGAACCAAACTCTTAGAATTATAGGGAAAATACTGGTATCCAAAATCTCAGGGGCTTCCAAAGATGAGCGAAAACTAGCTGAATAGGCTGCTGGGCTTTTGAAACTTGTGTTTGTCACACTTGGAATTTAGGAAGAGAATGGCGATAAAACATCTTGGAAGAGATATTGACAAATTAAAAACAATGGCACAGCTATGAGTGAAGATCTGTTCTGGGCCCTGTGGCCTAGAGGGGAAAGAGGATGAAAAGTACCCTTGCTAATTAGAATAGAGTTCAATTATATCTATCCCTAGGCTATGTGACAGCCTTCATGAAAGATGGACCACCCAGATGACAGCACCTTCCTGATGCAGTGAGATGGCACCAGTGGTAGTCATCAATATCTCTTTTTCTCACCCATAGGAACATGAACTTGCCCTGAAGAACAGGGGAGCAGGTGTCGAGCTTGCCTTTTCCATCTCTCCAACTTTGCTCTCCCCCCACCCTAATCCTCACTCCATTCAACCTACTTTTTTTAATCTGTTCCTATTCATGTTTTTTGAAATTTTTTGAATGGAATGACCTTAAGCAGATAATTCCCAACAAAATGCTCAGCATTTACAATCCCATTTTAGGTGGGAAGGGGCAGGAAGTGGGAAATAAATTCATAAATCCTGCTAAATTCTTGCAGCACATTCTCCTTTGAAAAGGAAAAAAAACTGTTTTCTTGATGCTCTTTTCCACTTTCCAGTGACCTTTCCTTTTAACAAAGACCAGTTAAATCAGCACAATAAATCACAATGCTGGTCATGTCTGACAATGTGTTTATGCCTCATTCAGCATCCCTACTCCACCACCTCGATGCAGAGAGGAGGGAGATATGCTTCAGTGTCAGTCCTCTACACTCATGACTGGTCACTGCATTGATTAGCATTTTAAAGACTTCTAGTGCTGTTTTCCTTTAGGTTTTTAGGGCTATCAGCACACCAACCTTCAAAGCATCTTGAAGTGTCCTAGAATTCATCCTCAAAGCTCCATTGTTCTATTGGATAAATTCTATCAATGGTTCTGAGTCCATCAAGTGAATAAAATGGTGGACTGGTTTCTTGGTCCAATATCAGTACTAGGAGCATTAGTAGAACAAAGTACATTTGTCAGCCTAGTAACTGCAAATTCTTTTTGATCATTTTCTCAAATTGAACACAAAATTCTTTGACTCCTTTAGGTCTTGAGTTTGGGCTTTGGCTCTCCTAATATATCGAATTACCTTTTTGTCCTCTGTATCACCTTCTTAATTGGTAAGACATAATAATGCTATTATTATTTAATTATCACCACTAAGAGTAATGTCAGATTTCAGTAATCTAAAACTATATTGCCTCAGACTTAAATTATATGAAATAAGAGCCTACCTATTAGGTAATAGAGATCTTGGAAAAGAAGGTGCCCATGAATAAGAGGCAATTTGGTGGCCCAATGAATAGGGTGTTAGATTTGGTATATGAAAAACCTGAGTTCAAATCTGACCTCAGACACTTTTAGCTGTGTGATCCTGGGCTAATCATTCAACCTTTGACTGCCTCAGTTTCCTCCTCTGTAAAATGTGGATTAAAAAAGTACCTTCCTCCCAGGGTTATAGTGAGGATAAAATGAGATAGTATTTGTAAAACATTTTGCAAATATTCAAAATTTCTGTGTATGCTAGGCATGATAAATTTTTAAAAACCATTTATTTGATATTTTATTTTTCCCCAATAAAAACAATTTTAATATATTTTTTAAAAATTTTGAGTTTCAAATTATTTCCCTTTTCTCATTCTCTCCCTCTCATTGAGAAAGCAAGCAGTTTGATATAGGTTATACTTGTGTAGTCATGCATAACATATTAACGTATTAATTATGTTGTGAAAGAAAACTCAGCCTTCCCTCCCTCCCAAAAAAAACAAAACAAAAAAGAGAAAGTTTTTTAAAGTATGCTTTGATTTCCATTCAGACTCTACAAGTTCTTTTTTTTTTTGAGATGAAAAACATTTTTTCATCATGAATGCTTTGGAATTGTCTTGAATCATTTTATTTCTGAGAATAGCTAAGTTATTCATAGTTGATCATCATACAACATTGCTGTTACTATGTACAACGTTTTCCTTGTTCTAGTCATATCATTTTCTTTCAGTTCATGTAAGTCTTTCTAAGTTTTCCTAAGAGTATCCTGCTCATCATTTCTTACAGTACAATAGTATTCCATCATAATCATATGCTAGGTATAATTATACTTACTATTATGAAAACCTGTCACTTTCTAATTTAATCCCTGGAATCTTTTTTTTAGGACAAATTGAGTTCTTATAAATTCTCATCTATTAGGTCTTTACCCCATAATAAATAAATATAATAGATATAATAAAGATACATAGATATAATCAATGTCTATTTTGTATTTTATGACACTCATCCATCTTGTATTTTATGACATTCAGAATTGAAATTTTCTCTTCTAAAAGAATTACCTATTTCACTCAAACATTATGGCCTTGGCCACTTTCACATGACATATATTAATGAACTCTCTCAAGAGAATTAGAAATCAGGCCTTTTGATCTGAAGCCACCAAAAAGATTATCTGATCCAATCCTCTCATTTTGTGGAGCAGGAAAATGAACCCAAAGTCACTCAATGACAGGGTCAGGATTAAAAGAACCCTCAGTCTTCTGAAATGTACTGCATGAATTCTACTTTATCATTTATTATGGAAAATTATCCTCTTAGCTATTAGATAATCAAAAAGTAATTAAATGTTTCTTATGTTCCAGGCATTATGCTAAGTACCAGGGATACATATGAAAAAGCAAACAGGCCCTGCCCACAAGGAATTTATACCCTTTTGGGCAATCATTATGCAGATGTGCATGCACAATGTAAATATAAAGTCTTGTTAGAGAAAGCGGTATTAGCAAGGGGACCAAGAAAGACCTCCTGCAGAAAATGGCAAGTGAGCTGAGTCTTCAAACAAGCTAAAGATTTTAAGAGATAGAATGAGGGATGGAGAACATTTCAGGTGTTGAGGTGAACCTATTCAAAGACAAAGAGACAGAAGATTAAGAATTGTGTATAGGAAGTAAGTCAGAATGACTGAACTATGGAGTGTAGCATGTAATGTGCAAAAAAGACCCCAAAGACAAGAAGTGGACAGACAGTGAACAGAGAAGCTCTTCAGTAGAAGAGTGTAGAGTCAATAAGAAGCTATTACTTAGAGTTTTTTGAGTAGAAGGCTGATAGTGTCAGACCTGTCCTTTAGCCCACTATATGAAGGATAGATTGGCTAAAGGAGAAAGTTGAAGCAGGGAAACTAAGTAGAAGGCAATTGCATTAATCTAAGCAAGAAAGGATAAGGTTTTGAACTAAGGGAATTTACATAGAAATATATTTGAAATAGTCTCTGTGGTGAGTGGGATAGAGAATCAATGAGGAGTAGGAAGATTATCTCCTTGCAGTGAAAGTCAAGATGAGATTAGATAACATACATTTGAGGAAGACTCTTGGAATGAATACTGCAGGAGACCATGAATTCTATCATGGTAGGATTGCAGCAGTAGGAAGAACTGTTAAATCAAAGGGCACATTAAATTAAACGTAGCCCATGTGCAGATCATATATTAAAATTTGGATTCATAAAGGATTTCGGAGTTGGAGAGGGAGATAGGATTATACATTGCATGAAAGAATTCTCCAATGCCTTTCCTGTGTTGGAAATCTTTCCCAAAGTTCAGTTTGCAGACACCTATTCAGTACCATTTGTATTGTGTAAAGCAGGCTTGTATGCATTGATATCTCAGAATTAGAAGCAAATACTGTTTTGAGTAGCATCCTGAAGGCAGCCAAGCCAAGAATGTCAGTCCTGGTAAGAATCTCTCCAGCAAGAGGACAAGGTTGTTTGGCTTCCTGAATTCGTCTCGTTAACTCTATGCCCAAAAGATATTCCCAAATTTCGGCTATTATTGGAAGCAGCCAGCCAAGAGAATGAAAATGATGAGCCAGAAGGATTTACTTCAAAGCAGTCCTAATTGTGAAGCTTGGCCAGAAGGCAATGCAGGAGAAGGAGTATGATAAAGAACTATACTCTAGAGAGAAAACTCAAAATTTAGAGATAGAAGAAAAAAGAGAGATTTAGCAAAGAAACAGCAGCATGGGCTGTAACTCATATACTTTGTGTAATTTATGGCTAGCATAGTGTAGTAGATAGTGCTGGATCTAGAGTCAGGAAGGCTCATTTTCTAGCTGTGAGACCCTAGGAAAACCATTTAATCTTACTGGGCATGTTTCCCTCATATATAAAATGAGGGGGTTGAACTTGAGGAACTCTGAAGTTGCTTTCAACTCTAAATCTGTGAATCAGAGGGGACAGGAGAGATGGAGAGAGGAGAGGAAAAAGCAGGACCAAGGACAGAGCCTGGAGAGGGCATATCCATGTAAAAGAAGCAATAGATAATTATCAAGTAAAGGACACTACCACAAGACTTGGTCAAACAAGAGAACAGGGCTATAAAAACCCAAAGATGGTGTATAGAATGAGGAGGTGATTAACAGCATCCAAAGGTAGAGAGAGATCTAAAAAGATAAAGATTGAGGATTTAGCAATAGAGAGATCATTGGGATCCAAAACTACTCTGAAGAACTTATGATGAAAAATATCCATATCCAGAGAAAGAATTGATTGTGTCTAAATGCAGATTGAAGCATAATTTTTTTTCACTTTAATTTTGAGGTTTTTTTTTGGGGGGGGAGGGAGATCTATGTTTTCTTTCTCAACATGACTTCCCCCCCCCCCAGGCAATTGGGGTTAAATGACTTGCACAGGGTCACACACCCAGGAAGTGTTAGGCCTGATTTGAACTCAGGTCCTCCTGATTTCAGGGCTGGTGCACTATCTACTACACCAACCCCTCAACATGACTTTTATGGAAATGTTTTACATTATGTGCCTTTTCAATGCAGAGAAGAATTGAGGAGGGAGGAAGAGAGAGAATCTGGAGCTCAAAGTTTTAAAAACAAATGTAAAAAATGTTATATAAGAAACCGAGGAAAATAAAACATTAAAGTTTTAAAAGAAAAAAATCATTGATATGGCCAGTAGACAATCAAATTGTGCATACCTTTTGATCTGGCTACTACTAGGTCTGTATCCCAAAGAGATCATTAAAAAGGAGGAAAGGACATAAGTATACATATATATTTAATTTTATTTTTTAATTTAATATTTTATTTAATTTTATAATTAAATTTATATAATTTATAATGTAATTTAATTTATTTAATAATAATTTAATTTAATATATATCAGTCTTTTTCATGGTGGCAAAATATTGGAAATTGAGGGGATGCCTATCAGTTGGTAAATGGCTGAAGAAACTGTGGTCTGTAAATGTAATGGTATACAATTGTGCAATAAGAAATGGTGAAAAGGCAGACTTGCATACAAACAACTTGTACGAACTGATGCAAGGTGAAATGAGCAGAATCATTATAAGTTTTTGATGAACATTATCAGCCTGTGTGTTGATCAACTTTGAATGACTCGGTTTTTTTCAGCATCACAATGCTCCAAGACTCATGAAGGAAAATGCTATCCAGAACTAGATAAAGAACTGATGGACTTAGAATGCAGATTGAAGCATTTTTTTCACTTACTTTATTCTTTATCATGTTTTTCGCTTTGATGTGTTCCTTCTTTCACAACTATGACTAATATGGAAATGTTTTACGTGATAGCACATTTATAAACTATATCAAACTGCCCAACATCTTTGGAAGAGGGGAGGGGAGGGAGGGAGAAAATTTTGGAACTCAAAGTCTTGTAAAAATGAATGCTAAAAATTTTCTTGACATGTAACTGAGTGAAAAATAAAAGACTATTTTTTTACAAAGAGATCATTGGCAGAAAGCTATTTCAGTTGAGTTATGGGGTCAGATGATAGATTACAAAGGTTTGAGAAGTAGAGACAACCAGTGTAGATTGCTTATTTCTACGAATTTGAGAGTGAAAGAGATAAGATCATGGTTTTGTGGGAATGGTAGAGTTAAGGGATGGTTTTGTTTTTTGTTTTTGTTTTTAATTTTGAATTTAAAAAATCAGAAAAAAAGGACTTTTTTCATATATACAATAGAACAGAAACAGAGGGTTGTGCACAGCCCTATAGATCTTGATTATGTAAAGAAAGTTGTTTTGTTAAGAAAAGGGGTGGGAAAGGAGAGGATATGGGCATGTTTTGAGGCAGTAGGGAAGAGGCTAATTAATAAAGAGTGAAGATTAGAGAAAGAAGACTTAAAGACGGAAAATCTCTCCATCATCTCACTCTATTAATCAATTCTTTAGCAAGAAATAACTAGAGATAAAAGTCTACAAGGCTGCAGTAGAAGATGTACTGATTTTAGAATCAGAGGACTTTGGTTCATATCTCGGATTTGTTAACTTCTTGTGTGACCTTGGGTACTCTAAGCTTTAAGTATTTCATCTGTAGGACAAAAAGGCTAGGTTAAAGTATTTCTTTCTTTCTTTTTTTTTTTTTTTTTGCTGAGGCAGTTGGGATTAAGTGACTTGCCCAGGGTCACACAGCTAGGAAGTGGTAAGTGTTTGAGGCCAGATTTGAACTCTATCAGAACTTCAGGCTGGTGCTCTATCCACTGCATCACTTAGCTGCCCCTAAATCATTTCTAAATTCCTTTCATACTCTAAATCTGGGATTGTATGATAGAAATTGGAAGACTTCATGGTGTTCATTCATTGTTTTGGTCACTGTGGTATGTGGAAAGAGCATTGTGGTCTAGATATTCTGGAAAGTAGTTTGAAACTCTGACACCTAGAGTCATTAAACTCTGCATATTCTTTAACCCAGGGATAACTACTACTAGATCTGCACCTCCCAGATGTTAGAGAATGAGGGGGAAGACATATTGTACAGATGTTATAGTAACTGTTTCTTAAGTACCAAAGAACTAAAAATTAAGGGAGTGCCTATCAATTGGGGAATGACTGAACAATTTGTGGTATATGAATCTAATGGAATATTATTGGTCTATAAGAAATGAAAAAGGTGGCTTCTGAGAAATCTGGGACTTGTAAAAGCTGATTCAAAGAGAAATGAACAGAACCAGGAGAACAATTTCCCAATAATAATAACATCATAAAGAAAAAATCACTTGGAAACACTGAAGGATTCTGATCAAGACAATTGATCACAATTACAGAGGTCCTGTGAGAAAACAGGCTACTTTCCTGACAGAGAGGTAATAGATCCAGGGTGCAGAATGGTATACACATTTTTGGACATGATAAATGTGATCATTTATTTTGCTTGAGTGTTCTTGTTACAAATATTGTAACATTTATCTGAGGAGAACTACTATTGTAGGAAAAAACTAAAAAGCCATTGAAACATCTTTAAATATGCTTTAAAAAAAGAACAGATGGAAGTTTGGAGGGAAAAAGAAGCTTTGAAAATAATATTGAATCTGTTATATATTTTTCTTGAAAAGGCAAGAGGTGAACACAATAGGTTATAATTTCTTGGGCTTTTTTTCTCAATAGTATTTTTTTTTATTTTTCCAAATACATGTAAAGATAGTTTTCAACATTAATTTTTGTAAGAATGTGTGTTCCAAATTTTTCTCTCTCCCCCATTTGCCACTCCCCTCTCCAAGACAGCAAGCAATCTGATATAGGTTAAATATGTGCAATATTTTAAACATATTTCCATATTTGTCATGTGCAAGAAAAATCAGACCAAAAAGGGAAAAAACACAAGGAAAAAACCCAGTAGGATAAATTATTACCATCCTGGAGTAATGTCCTAGAAGTAGGAGAAACGGCAGCCTGAAGTTTGACTCCAATTAGAGTCTACTTTTATTTTTTTTATTTGCAAAACATGTATGGGTAATTCTTCAACATTAACCCTTACAAAGCTTTCTGTTACAAATGTTTCCCCCCTAGTCCCCACCCCTCCCCTAGATGGCAGGAAATCCACTACATGTTAATTATGTTAAAATACTTGACAAACCGAATATATGTATACATATTTCCACACTTACCATTGTTGTGCAAGAAAAATCATATCTACAAGAAAGAAAAATCAGATAAAGAAAACACAATGCAAGCAAACATCAATTGAGAGCATGAAAATGTTATGTTGTGGTCCACATTTCACATCCCTCTCTCTGGATGTATATGGCTTTCTTCAGTGAACAATTGGAACTGGTTTGAAACATTTCATTGTTGAAGAGAGCCATGTTCATCAGAATTGATCATCATATAGTATTGTTGGTAGAACATTGGTACTTTTCCCTCTGGTTGTAAGTTGAAGGATAAAGGCAGGGAAGTAGAGATTTTGGTACTTCTAAGATCTATGATTGGGTCAATAAAGATATCCCTCCTGTTCATATATCTCAAAATCTGTTTAGTGCACAGGATAGATGATCTTTCTGTTTTGCTGTGATTCTAAAAAATTGTCACCTTGGTGATGACTCTCTGGACTGAGCTAGGCTGGCCTTTGGGCACAAAGGTAGCTAGTCACAGGTCTTATATACTTCAAGCCTTTTCTTAGGAGAAGTTGTCAGAGATTCTGGTGCTCTGCTTCTTAGCCATTGAGACCAAGGACCCTTCCATATCAAGGTGAGGAATCAGTGGAACTTTAATGGAAGAGTATTGTGATAAATGGAAGCTGTTTCTTTGAAGTTTTCATGCTGAACTCCTAACACATGTTTTGGCTCTCTAGTTCTTCAGAGCAGATGCCAATAAGTTGAGTAGCAATTATTATATGTTTTATGCTGAACTGGATATGTTTCTCTTTGAGACCCTAGGAATATTTTTAGTGAAACCTATCTAAAATGAACATCAAGGAAGCACTGAAGAAACAAAGGGGTGTGTTTTATGATGAAGGGAAAATCATAGTTTCACTCACACGCCTTGTTTATATAGTGGTGGAGAATGTTATTTTTGTTGTTGGTCCTTCATTCTCAAAAATGACCATGACAAGATGCCATGACATGCAAGTGATTTGGATTTAAGCGAGGAAGGGCTGTGCAAGATCACCTGCTTCACCTTCCCCTCCAGAGCTATCTGGGTCCAGTGGCTAGATATACATCAGGACTTCAGGAGATGGCCCTGGATGCAGAGGGAGACCTTGGCCTTTTTAAGCTGAGGTCTTTACAGATAGATCTGTTTGACTGAGGCAATGCTCAATTAGTAATTAAGGCTGGGTAAAAAAGAAATAAGGCAAAGAATGGTCTTTTTTACCAAGTTAAAAAAAAATCAATCTGGAAAGGAAAGACCCTCCGGGTTTTTGGCCAAAACAGCAACAATTTCTATTTACCAGAGGAGTAGTATGAGTTAATATTAGATATGCTGGGGGAAATCACTTTTCCTTCAAGTTTTCTTCCTGAGGTCATTGCAATTGCCCAGTCATCTGTTTCTAATAGTAGGAACTCCCCTTTTCGTGATTTCGTGGTCCATTGTGCTGGTGTGGTGTTTGAAGAAGGAGGCAATACCCCAAAAATGTATGACCCCATGATCCCTGCCCATTAGCAGCTTATGGTCTAGTATGGAAAGTAAATTACATACAAAAATGAGAGACTAAGGCAGTATAGAACATGATTTTAGTGTGGTGTATATGAGCAGAAGAAGGGATCAGCACGGGTTTTTTTTTTAACTCTTCCTAGCCTGTATTATTAAAATTAAAAAGTCAACAGCTATGGATTTTGTTTGTGGTCACCTACATAATGGGCATTTGATTTGCGGCTTTCCCCTCACATCACATCGTAATTGATACATCTTCAACAAGTAGCTCTTGGGGAAATTAAATCTGGCAAGGAACCATTGGCATCAGCAGAGCTCAGGAAGGATTTATATCACTCCCTTTCATTCCTTCTACTTCTGTTCCCCAGTGCTCCCCTTCCCAGTAACCTAGTCTTATATTTGTGTTCCAGGTTAGCAGCTGCCTGGGAATGGCAGATTAGTGAGGGAGGCACCTTGGAGAGAAATTGTCGATGAGATCTGATGAGGCAGTGCCAGAATTCTGAGGTAATTGCACCAGAATTTATAGGTCACCTTTTTGAGGTAGCTTTGCAGCTGCAGGCTCATGAGGTGGCTTGTGACTCCACTAAGAGTAGGAAACAGTCAGTGGTCCATGGATTGCAGTGGTATTAAATGACATAAATGAGGGGAAAAAACAACCTTTATCTTTTGGACCGTTGGGTACTTCTAAAGTAACTACTAAAATGAATAAACAAACATAGGCCATACCCATCTTTGCACCTGTCCTTGATCCAGTTCAGTTCTTGATGAGCCCCTTGTCCAATTTTCATCTCATTTTATATTCTTCCTCCTAACATCGTTTCTCTGTATCATTTTACTACAGGTATCAAAACATTTTTTGAATAGGTAGGCAATTGTTTCCTGGCAACTCAACCCTGAATTCCAATGGCCTTTGTTTTACTTATTTATTTTGATTTGGACAAATGATTAAATTACTTTAGGGAATTGAGAGTGAGCAATTTTCTCTGACAATGCAGACTGACATCTCTGCATTTTATAGATTTAGAGAGTTGCATGGAACCCCTAAGAAGTTCAATGAATTGCCCAGGGTCACAATCTGTGAGGAGACATAGACTTATCCTGACTTTGAGATTGGTTTTCTATCCACTTCTTCATGATGTTCTTCTATAGCCTTTTTATTGCCATGAGTTATTTGCAACTAATTTCTTCTCAACTGGATGGTATAACCCCAAAACTAGAGACTATTGCACCTAGCATTGTGCTGAATATCCAGTAGATGCTCAATAGATATTTATTGAGTGAATGAATAAATGAATGCTTCTTGAGTTGAGTACCTTGGGCAATAGAATGAGGACTGTTAGAAAACAATATATGAACATATTAACAAATCAGCTCGAATTTTGCTAGGAGGGGTTCTAGGTGCATTCTCTATTAAAATCATTAATGCAGTTCTTTGCCTAGATTCTGAATGAATGAATGAAAATGAATTTATTAAATAATAACTGAATGCCAGAGACATTGTGTTGAGTACTAAGGATAGAAAAACAGGCAAAAAGGACATTCCCTCAAAGGAACTTGCATTTTAATAAAGGGCACTTAGAGACTGAACATTTGGAAATGACTGAGAAATGATGTGGTGGCTGGGCTCCCCATAAGATAAGGTGAAAGCTCATCTTTCAGAATTTAAGATTCCAGGCTCACAGTCTAAGTTCCAGAAAGAGCAAGAGAAAGACTGAGTCTTGGTGATATTTTGAGATAAATCATCTTGTAGTCTCAAGGATCTTTTAACTTTGGCAGTAACACACATTGATAAGTGGCATACAATAAATCAGACACACATTTCTCCTTGAAAATATGTGTGAATGAATTGCTTAGAATTATGATTTGTATTTATTAGAGAAATTTTAGGTCAAAAATAAATAGGCTTCTCTACTAATAACTACTTTGTATGAGGAATTAGAAGACTAATGCAAATATCCTAATCAGTACTCAAAGGCCAAATGTGTATACAGGAAGAGAAAATTTAAGAGGATTCTATCTTCATAAGTAACCTGATGGATTATTTGGGCACTTGGCCCTCCAGTTTTGAAGCCCCATGAGGCACGAAGATGCAGTGACCCAAGAAAAAGAGCTCTGGGGAGCTTTTCAGAAAGCCTGAAGCCCAAAGGCTACAATTTCAAAATGTTCTAGGAAAAATAAAGATCTCATGAATAGTTGAATGTCCCCAGGTCCCAAAAGTCTTGTTTTAGAAGGAAAAGAAGGCCTTTTGCTTTATATCCTCTTCACTATCCCTTATAATTGTCATATTTCTTTGACTAACTTATAATTTCACCAGAGGGGAGGAAGAGGAAGGAGTAGATCAACCAGGAGACCCAGGATTCTGATGTCGACCTTATTTTCTTTGACATTTTTAACAGTGATTTTAATGAAGGATCAAATTTGCAAAGGACACAGAAGAAGAAGAAATAGATAAATATACTGGATGACAGCGTATTCTACATATAAAAAAATTTA
This sequence comes from Myrmecobius fasciatus, assembly GCA_023553655.1. Taxonomy (NCBI): domain Eukaryota; kingdom Metazoa; phylum Chordata; class Mammalia; order Dasyuromorphia; family Myrmecobiidae; genus Myrmecobius; species Myrmecobius fasciatus. The sequence goes on from JAJPUD010014181.1 coordinate 25,551, forward strand.
GAACAGACGCATCAAACTCAGAACTGCTAGTGGGTAAGGCTAGAACCAGTGTAGTACAATATAGATAATGTCAGTTTGTGATTTTCTAAGTCAATATGCAGACCACAGGGATCCATTTTTATTTAGAGTTTGATAACACTTATATAGGAAGATGGAATAAAGGTAAAATAAAATGTAATAAGGGAAAATGCAAAGTTGCAAAATCTACTCAATGAGTAGTATGGTAAGCATCAAATATAATGGGTTAATGAAAGAGTAGAAGTCAGGTTGAAAGAGGCTATATTCCAACTAACTGTACTCTGCCATGGTTAGACCACATCTATAATATTATATTCATTGATGGACAACATATATTAAAATGGATGATGTTTTTGATAATTGTTGTCATTTATTTGGTCATGTCCAACTCTTTGTTTCCCCGTTTTGGGTTTTCTTGGCAAGGATACTAGAGTGGTTTGCCATTTCCTTCTCTAGCTCATTTGACAGATGAAGAAACTGAGGCAAACAGGGTTAAGTGACTTGTCCAGGGTCACACAGCTTATAAATGTCTGAGGCCAGATTCGAACTCAGGAAAATGAATCTCCCTAACCTTAGGCCTGGTGTTCTATCCACTGTACTACATAGCAATGTGAAAAATACCTTGGAGTTTTAATGCATTGCAGTCCACTCAATGAGCCAATGGTGGGGTAAACAATAAGTATAACAGGGTTAATAGAAGAAGTCAGGTCAAGGTCATTTTTACTATACTCTTTCATGTCAGTTCACATCTGCAGTATTATAGTCATTGATGTATATTAGAGATCATGTATGTTAGAATGGACAATAACAGTTTTGAACTGGTTTAGAAGAGGATGATTAGGGTCAGTGAAAGAAATGAGCATTGTACCTAGACAATCAATCAAACATTGAGGATGAAGGTAATAGATAGTTATTAACAAGCAGTTGGGTATTCTTTCTTTTTTTCTTTAAAATTCTTATTTATTTATTTATTTATTTTTATTTTCTTCAGTTACACGTAAAAACAACAATTTTTTCTGTCATACATATACATTCTTTTTTTCACATTTCCTTATGAATTATGTTGGTAGAGAAAAATCAGAACAAAAGGAAAAAAAACACAAGAGAAAAACAAAACAGAAGAAAAAGAGAAAAAGTGAATATAGTATGTGTTGATTTATAGTCAGTCTCCATAGCTTTCTCTCTGGATGTAGATGGTGTTTTCCATTCAAAGTTTATTGAGATTGACTTGGATCACTGAATTGCTGTGAAGAACCAAGTCTGTCATGGTTGATCATTGCACAATCTAGCTGTTACTGTGTATAATGTACTCCTGGTTCTTCTTGTTTTGCTCAGCATCACTTTGTGTAAATCTTTCCAGGTCTTTCTAAAATCAGCCTGTTCATCATTTTTAATACAACAATAAGATTTCATTACTTTCATATACCATAACTTATTCAGCCATTCCACAACTGATGGGCATTTACTTATTTTCCAATTCTTTGCTACACAGTGCGGTATTCTTAATCTCATTACTAATATTTATATATTGCTTTAAAGTTTGCAAAGCATTTTACATATATTATATCATGTAATCATCACAACAACCCTGGGAGACAGATACTATTATTAGCCTGACTTTATAAATGAGGAAACTAAAGCAATGATTTGCTCAGTCATACAACTAGGAAAGTCTTTTCTTCTTCCAGTTGTCCCAAGTTCAAGTCCTTTGCTCTATCTAGGATGCCACTTACTAGACAGTGGTCCAGCCATGGAATTATGAAGACCTGGATTCAATTCTTTCTTTTGGCATGTATTACTAGGTTTTGCAATTTGGGTAAGTTTTTAAATCTCTTTTTGTTGACTAGAAAACTCTCTTAAGAACGTAGATTCTTATTCTAGAGTCCATTAACTTAAAAAAATAATTTGGTGACTATGTTTTTAATTGAACTGCTTTTCTTTGAATTCCTATGTATTTTTATTTTATGCATTAAAAGGGGGAATATTGAGACTTTCCCAAATAATCAAAAGTGTATATGACAAAAAAGGTTAAAAATCTACCATTCTGACACTGCACACCAAGATAAGATCTAAATGGGTTCATGATCTAGATATAAAGAGTGATATTATAACCAAATTAGAGGAACATAGGATAGTTTACCTCTCAGACCTGTGGAGATGGAATAAATTTATGTCCAAAGAAGATCTGGAACTCTTAATTGAACACCAGATAGATAATTTTGATTTTATTAAGTTAAAAAGTTTCTGTACTAACAAAACTAATTCAGACAAGATTAGGAGGGAAGCATCAAATTGGGAAATCATCTTTACATTTAAGGGTTCTGATAAAGGTTTCATCTCTAAGATATATAGAGAATTGTCTCATATTTATAAGAATTCAAGCCATTCTCCAATTGGTAAATGGTCAAAGGATATGAACAGACAATTTTCAGATGATGAAATTAAAACTATTTATAATCATATGAAAAGGTGGTCCAAATCACTATTGATCAGAGAAATGCAAATTAAGACAACTCTGAGGTACCACTACACACCTGTCAGATTGGCTAAAATGACAGGAAAAGATAAAAATGAATGTTGGAGGGGATGTGGGAAAACTGGGACACTAATACATTGTTGGTGGAGCTGTGAACGGATCCAACCATTCTGGAGAGCAATTTGGAGCTATGCTCAAAAAGTTATCAAACTATGCATACCCTTTGACCCAGCAGTGTTTCTATTGGGCTTATATCCCAAAGAAATCATAAAAGAAGGAAAGGGCCCCACATTGCAAGAATGTTTGTGGCAGCTCTTTTTGTAGTGGCTAGAAACTGGAAACTGAATGGATGCCCATCAATTGGAGAATGGCTGAATAAATTATGGCATATGAATGTTATGGAATATTATTGCTCTGTAAGAAATGACCAGCAGGACGATTTCAGAGAGGCCTGGAGAGACTTGCATGAACTGATGCTCAGTGAAGTGATCAGAACCAGGAGATCATTATTCACGGCAACAACAATACTATATGAGGATCAGTTCTAATGGACATGACTCTCTTCAACAATGAAATGCTTCAAACCAGTTCCAATTGTTCAGTGAAGAGAGCCATATACACCCAGAGAGAGGGATGTGAAATGTGGACCACAACATAACATTTTCATGTTCTCTATTGAGTTTTGCTTGCATTGTATTTCCTTTATCGGATTATTCTTTCTCATAGATATGATTTCTCCTGCACAAAAAATGATGCAATAACTATACATATATTCGATTTCTTAAGTATTCTAACATAATTATCATGTAGTGGATATCCTGCCATCTAGGGGAGGGGTGGGGAGTAGGGGGGAAAAATTTGTAACAGAAAGCTTTATAAGGGTTAATGTTTAGGAATTACCCATACATATGTTTTGCAAATAAAAATAAAATAAAATAAAATAAAAAAATCTACCATTCTACATCAGTGTGCCTGTTTTCCCACAGTCCCTCCAAAATTTATCATTTATCATTTTCTTTCTTTTTTTATTAAAACTTTTTATTTGCAAAACATATGTATGAGTAATTCTTCAACATTAACCCTTAAAAAGCTTTCTGTTATAAATTTTCCCCCCTACTCCCCACCCCTCCCCTAGATGGCAGGATAGCCACTACATGTTAATTATGTTAAAATACTTGACAAATCGAATATAGGTATACATATTTCCACACATCATTTTTGTGCAAGAAAAATTCTATCTACAAGAAAGAAAAAATCAGAGAAAGGAAACACAATGCAAGCAAACATCAATAGAGAGCATGAAAATGTTATGTTGTGGTCCATATTTCACATCTCTTTCTCTGGATGTATATGGATTTCTTCACTGAACAACTGGAACTGGTTTGAAACATCTCATTATTGAAGAGAGCCATGTCCATCAGAATTGATTATCATATAGAATTGCTGTTGTTGTGTATAATGATCTCCTGGTTCTGCTCATTTCACTCAGCATCAGTCCATGCAAGCCTCTCCAGGCCTCTCTAAAATCATCCTGCTGGTCATTTCTTACAGAACAATAATATTCCGTAACATTCATATACCATAATTTGTTCAGCCATTCTCTAACTGATGGGCATCCTTTCAGTTTCCAGTTTCTAGCCACTACAAAAAGGGCTGCCACACACATTCTTGCACATGCGGGGCCCTTTCCTTTCTTTATGATTTCTTTGGGATATAAGCCCAATAGATTTTCTTTCTTTTAAAAAAAAATCTTTGCTTTTCTAATGGATGTAAGGTGAAATTTCAGAAATGCTTTTATTTCATTTCTCTAATTAGTGTTTATTTAAAGTAGTTTCTCCTCATATGGTTATAAATTGCCTGGGCAGCTAGGTGGTACAATGGATAGAGTTCAGGACTTGGAGTTGGGAAGACAAATTCAAATCCTCAGATACTCACTAGCTGTGAGACCCTAGGCAAGGCACTTAACCCTGTTTGCTTCAGTTTCCTCATCTGTAAAATGAGTTTAAAAAGGAAATAGAAAATTATTTCAATATTTTTGCCAAGAAAACTCCAAATGGAGTCACAAAGAGTCAGACATGACTGAACAAAACATAGCCTGTGTTTCTTTTCTTTCTCTCAACATTTCATGGCAGGTCTTCAAGCTCAGGTTTGGAAGTTCAATAGAAAAAGCCCGTGGAGATGAGAAATCCTGCCCCATTTTCCTATAGACAGCAATTTCTCCAATCTAATTACATTTCCAAATACTCTTTCTCAAAACTTTTAGGTAGTTTTGAATAATCAGTAGGCTACCTTTCCAAGTAGGTTGTCAGCTAGAAATAGGGAGCTCCATAAACCATGTTTTTGGTGTAGAAGTGCTTTCAGCTTCTCACATTGATACTTCTCTAAAGCAAACCCACTAGATGTGGATTATGAGAGGAGGTAGATGTTTAATTGTGTAGAATTAGAAAAATAGAACCTAGGACCAAAGAAGGAAAATAAGCAAAAACCTATGAAGGCATTTTAGAAAGGGAGACAGAAAGGGTTTTTGAAGATAGTGGTATTACTGAATAGGGCAATCTGGATGGACTCTAAAAGGAAGGAAATGAGAAAAATAATAGGGCAAGGCTAGAGGAAGAAATTATAAGGGTCAAGGTGGGGTAAACTTTCTGACCTTGACAGAATCACAGGAAGAGCACATGCAAATAGTGAGATGTGACTGCCAGAGATGCTAACACTATTTATTGTTCCAGTCATTTTCAGTCATGTCTGATCCATTGTGGTCTCTTTTAAGGTTTTCTTGACAAAAATATTGGAGTGGTTTGACATTTACTTCTGAAGCTTATTTGACAGATAAGGAAACTGAAGCAAATAAATGGGTTAAGTGACTTGCTCAGGGTCACACAGCCTAGTAAGTGTTTGAGGCAAGATTGGAATGCAGAAAAATATCTTCCTGACTTCAAGCCTGGTTATCCACTTCACCACCTCAAGGCTACATTAGTTAAATGTTCATACCAGGAGAGGTATTAAACCTCTATGCTTTTCATGGCTCAGATTAAATCAACAGTACCAGGTTCAATTATGGGCATGACATTTTTTAAAATTGATTTTTTAGGTTGTACACATATATTCATTTCTTATCTATTTCGAAATGAGTCATGTTGGGAGAGAAAAATTCAGAACAAAGGGAAAAAAACATGAGAAAAAAAAACAACAGGAAAAAGGGTGAAAATAGTATGCATTGCCATTCTGGAGAGCAATTTGGAGCTATGCTCAAAAAGTTATCAAACTGTGCATACCCTTTGACCCAGAAGCATTTCTATTAGGCTTATATCCCAAAGAAATCATAAAGGAAGGAAAGGGCCCCACATGTGCAAGTATGTTTGCGGCAGCCCTTTTTGTAGTGGCTAGAAACTGGAAATTGAATAGATGCCCTTCAATTGGAGAATGGCTGAATAAATTATGGTATATGAATATTATAGAATATTATTGTTCTGTAAGAAATGACCAGCAGGACGATTTCAGAGAGGCCTGGAGAGACTTGCATGAACTGATGCTGAGTGAAATGAGCAGAACCAGGAGATCATTGTACATGGCAACAACAATATTACATGATGATCAATTCTGATCGACATGACTCTTCAACAATGAAATGTTTCAAACCACCTCCAATTGTTCACTGAAGAAAGCCATATACACCCAAAGAGAGGGATGTGAAATGTGGACCACAACATAACATTCTCATACTCCTTGATTGATGTTTGCTTACATTGTGTTTCCTTTCTCTGATATATCGTTTGTGTAGATAAGATTTTTCTTGCACAACAATGATAAGTTTGGAAATATGTATACATATATTCGATTTGCCAATATTTTAACATAATTAACATGTAGTGGATATCCTGCCATCTAGGGGAGGGGTGGGGAGTTGGGGGGAAAAATTTGTAACAGAAAGCTATGTAAGGGTTAGTGTTGAAGAATTACCCACACATACATTATGCAAATAAAATAAAATTTTAAAAAAAAGAAAGAAAATAGTATGCATTGATCCACATTCCGTCTTCATAGTTCTCTCTCTGGATGTGGATGGCATTTATTGGAATTGGCTTGGATTGCTGAATTGCTGAAAAGAACCAAGTCTATCATAGTTGATTATCACACAGTTTTATTGCTGTGTACAATGTTTTTCTGGTTCTGCTTGCTTCATTCAGCATCAGTTCATGTAAATCTTTCTAAGCTTTTCAAAAATCATCTTGTTTAGCCTTTTTTATAGAATAATAATATTCTCTTACTTTCATATATTATAACTTTTTCAGCCATTTTCCAACTGAGGGGCAGCCACTCAGTTTTCAGGTTCTTGACACTAGAAAAAGCACTGTTACAAACATTTTTGCACATGTGAGTTCTTTTCACTCTTTTATGATCTCTATGGGATATAGAGCCAGTAGAGACACTGCCAGAACAAAGGGTATGCACAGTTTTATAGCCCTTTGGGCATAGTTCCAAATTGCTCTTCAGAATGGTAGGATCATCTCACAACTCCACCAGCAATGTGTTCATGTTCTGGCTATTTCATTTTAAGAGAAATATTGACAAACCTGAATAAGGCAGGGAATGGTCATCAGGATGAATTTGAAATTTTGTCACTGGGGAAAAATCAAGATTCTAAGCAGGACTGCTTAGAATCATTAGATTATAATATAAATTTAGAGCTAGAATAAGAAGAAATCATTGATCCAATCACATCATTTTACATGTACATGAGATATGACTTTTAGCCCAGAATAATGTTATTCACTTATTGGAATGAGATCTAGATGGATTATTGATGATGTAGATTTGGATAGGAGAAATGGACTTGTGGGGAAACTATGATGCTAGAGGCATAATCTCATGAACAGAGCTTCAAGGTAAAAACAGAAATAAAAACGGAAACTTGAGGCACAGGCTAGTGGTAGCTGAACTAACACATGTCTATGCCAGTACCTGCCTTTCATTATCAGTGTTAGATTCATGTAACAAGCATCTATTAAATGCCTCCTGTATGCCAGGCAAAGTGCAAGGTAATAGAGATGCAATACAAAACCAACCAACCAACCAACCAAGTCCCTGCCCTGAAAGAGCCTACATTTAATCTCTTAGGGCGAATTGGTTGCTTCCTGTGGACTTTTTGAGCCTCTTTTGGGATTGAAGAGACAGAAAGCAGGATTTAGACCCAGCAAGGAAAACTGGAGAGCATGGGGGCCCTAGTGGAATGGCCTGTGTTCCTATGCAGCTGTGATCATGAGAATCACCAGGGTTGAGATAGCACTCTCCAAACCTGTTGTCAATTAACTTTCAGCGTCCTGCTCTTATTTTCCTGAAAGACAGAAAGACTCTTACAAGATACTGAACTTTTGGGTTGGCTCTTTCCCTCTCATGCTGTGGCTGGGAGAAAGGAGAAAACAGACTTCAACCTGTGGGTAGGGTTTGCCGTGGGATTGGAGCTGGAAAATGTTTGGAATGTTTCATTTTATAATATTAATGTTGAATGTTATGATTTTTTCACTATGCTTTCCTCTAATCTAATTAAACAGCTTGTTTAACCATGACCATTGAGGTTCAAATGACTGAAAAAACAAGCTGGGTCAGGAAGAAATAGGAGGGGCCAGTAGGTGGAGGCCATAACCACAGGAGGGACACATCTTGGACACAATTCTTAAATGAGGGGCGTGGGGAAGGTAATAAGCATTTATGTAGTTCCTATTATGTGCCAGATAGCATGCAAAGCGCTTTACAAATATTGTCTTATTGGTCCTCCCAAACCTGGAAGAAAAGTGCTGTTCTGATTCCCATTTTTTCAGTAGAGGAAACCGAGGCAGAAAGAGATGATAATATAGCTAGAAAGTATCTGAAGCTAGATTTGGATTCAGGTATTTCGGGTTCTGGGGCAGTTGGATGGGTATAGAGAGAACCAGACCTAGAGTCAGAAAGACATAAGTTCAAATACTAGCTGTGTGGCACTGGGCAAGTCACTTAACTCTATTTGCTGCAGTTTCCTCATCTATAAAATGATCAAGAGAAGGAAATGGCAAAGCACTCCATGATCTCTGCCAAGAAAACCCCAAATAAAATCACAAAGAGTCAGACATGACTGAAAATGACTCAATATTAATGTTCAAGCACATATTATCAGTAATGATCTGCCACAGGTATTAGAGATTCCTGCCTTGGGCAGAGGGATGGACTAGATGGCTCCTAAAGCCCTTTAAGATTTTAAGATTCCATGATTCTGTGACTTTTGTATATATTTTTATAATAGACACAATAACCCCTTAAATAATTACTGAGGTCCCATGTTCACCAGGGTCTGACTTATTTTGGGCCCCAGTGCTTGCTGAAAGATACTGCTAGAATAACTTTTTTGGATGGAGACCAAATACAATTTATCACCATTAAGCATTTATATAGAGCTTGGTACTTGACAATATGCTTTAGTTGTTACTGCAGTAGCCCAAGGAGGTGGGAGGTGGGTCAATATTATTCTACTGTAACAAAAAAAAGTGGCAAAGAGAAATTAGGAGAGATCTGGCCAGGACTCTGGGGTGACACAGGAGCTGCGTCTGATGGGAATTCACAATCTTATCATTTCTCATCCAGATTGATTGAGTGACCTTGGAGAAGAGCTATAACTTGTGCAGGCTGACCCAAGATGCCAACAGTATGAGGTGCTCTCATATTCCCTTCCTATGACCTTCATCTTCATGCTTTGTCTCAAGATTCTGCAGTCATGTCACCACCTGGAATCATTGCTCTTGAGTTGTGACCCAGTCCCTCAGGCTTGCAAAGGCATTCTGGACTCCTCAGTATCTCTCACTCCCTGTGTCTAGGTTATTGCCAAGATCTAGTGATTTCACCTTTCCAGCATCTCTGAAATATGTCCCATTTTCTCCTCTAAAGCTGCTGTTGGCCCTCATCATCTCATGCAGAGATGACAGAGATAGTTTGGTGCTGTCTCTGCCTGCCTCCAAGTCTCTCCCCACTGCAATCCATCCTCCATTCATCCACCAAGTGATTTTCCTAAAGCACAGATCCAACCAGGTCATCCCACCCCATTCAAAAAACTCCACGGATTCCCTACTGTCCCCAGGATCAAATACAAAATGCTGTTTGGCATCCAAAGTCCTTCATAACCTAGCCCTCTCTGATCTTTCCAGTCTTCTTGCACCTTATTCCCTGACATGTACTCTTTGGTCCAGTGGCTGTTTCATGAACAAGACACTCCTTGTTTTGGCTCCTGGCATTTCCCCTGGGGACAGGAAACACTGAAACACTCTCCTTCCTCTGCTCCAGGCTTATGTGGTTTCCTTTAAGTCCCAACTAAAATATTTTTTTTTCTTTTTGCTAAGGCAATTGGGGTTAAGTGACTTGCCCAGGGTCATACAGCTAGGGAATGTTAAGTATCTGAGACCAAATTTGAACTCAGGTCCTCCTGACTTCAGGGCTGGTGCTTAAAATCCTTAAAAAACAAACAAAAAAAAACCACAACAACAAACTGGAAACTTTCTTAGTGCCTCCCCCTCTGTTAATTACATGTATTTATCCTGTTTGCTTACTTGTTGTCTCTCATTAGATTGTAAGCTCCTTGAGGAGATTGTCTTTTACCTTTTTGGATGCCTGGCACATAGAAGGTACTTAATAAATATTTATTGGCTTATTGCTTCTTGACTTCAAAGGCTTGGTAGCTGTGGTGATCCTCCTTTTAGGGCAAGCTTTTACCTCTCACCAACAAATACTATGGGGGCAGACTCCCTGCAAGACATCGTCTCTGTCTTGATATTATACCTGTAGTCAGCCTATTGTCTGAGTAGCTGCCACTTCCATCCTCCCTGCACCTGAATGTCCCCTAGTAGAAGGATTCCTAATTATGACTTTGCTTTGGGGACTTCTCTTGCCTTCAGTTTTCTTATCTCTGACATCCTTTCCCGTTCTAATAATCCTATGTGCCATGGAGTATAGCATTACTTACAATCTTAAATGTGTGTCCACTGCATTGTATATCCTGATCTATTTTTAAAAGACAGTTTTTAGCATTCATTTTATAAGATTTTGAGTTCCAATTTTTTTCTCCCTCCCTTTTTCTCCTCCCCTCTTCTGAAAATGGTAGGGAATTTGATATAGGTTACACATGTGCTATTATATAAAACATATTTCCATATTAGTCATAAAAAGAAGAAACAGATCAAAGTTATTTTAAAAAAGGAAAGAATAAGATAAGAGAAAAAAAATATGCTTCCATCTGAATTCAGAGTCCATGAATTCTATATCTAGTTCTGGATAGCATTTTCCTTCATGAGTCATTTGTACTTGTTTGGATCCTTGTATTGCTGAGAAGAACTAAGTCATTCATAGTTGATTATCATACAATGTTACTGATACTGTCTACAATGTTTTCCTGGTTTTGCTCATTTCAATTTGCATCAGCTCCTACAAGTCTTTCCAGGTTATTTTAGAAATCTATCTGCTCATCATTTGTTATAGCACAACTATACATTCATATTTCACAACTTCTTCAGCCATTCCCTAATTGATGGACATTCCTTCATTTCCAACATTGTGACACCATAAAAAGGGTTGCTAATAAATATTTTTGCCTATGTAGTATCATTTTCCTTTTTTATGATCTCTTTGGGATACATACCTAATAGTGGCATTGCTGAATCAAAGGGTATGCACAATTTTATAACTCTTTGGGCATAATTCCAAACTGCTCTGCAGAACAGTTGAATCAGTTCACAACTCCACCAACAGTTGCATTAGTGAGTATCCCAATTTCCCTACATCTTCTCTAACATTTTTCATTTTCCTTTTTTGTCATATTTTTGTCTGGTAGGTGTGTGATCGTATCTCAAGAGTTGTTTTAATTTGTATTTCTCTAGTCAAAAGTGCTTTAGAGGATTTTTTTCATTTTGATTTCTTCATCTGAAAACTGCCTGTTGACATTTATCAATTGGATCCTTTGACCATTTATCAATTCAGGACTGTCTTACATTCTTACAAACTCGACTCAGTTCTCTCTTTATATATCAATATATCAGTTCTCTACATATCAAAGATACTTGCTGTTGTACACGGCAACAGCAATATCACATGATGATCAAAACTGATGGACATGGCTCTCTTCAACAATGAGATGATTCAGACCAGTTCCAATGGTCTTATGATCAAAAGAGTTATCTACTGAGTGTGGTTCACAACATAATATTCTCACTCTTTTTGTTGTTTGCTTGCATTTTATTTTCTTCATTTTTTTCTTGTACAGCAAGATAATTGTATAAATATGTATGCATATACTGGATTTAACAAATATTTCTACTATGTCTAACATATATTGGACTATTCACCGTCTAGGAGAGCAGTGTGGAAAAAAGGGGGAGGGAAACAGGAACACAAGGTTTTGCAAGGGCTAATGTTGCAGAATTATCTATTGATATATTTTGAAAAATAAAAAGCTTTCATTAAAAAAGAAAAGATTGTTGCCCAACTTTCTGCTTTCCTTCTAATCTTGGTTACCCTTCCAGATAAGACAGATTTTTTATTCAAATTGTTGTATATTATTCTTTTTTTGAACAAATACTGATGAGAGTAATCTTCAAGTGCCCATCACCCACCTTCCTATCTTTCCTTGCACTGTAAGAAGTTTTTTATGTCTCTTCTACCCCATTCTAATATTGGAGGGCAAATTTTTGGTTTAATTCTGGTCTTCTCCTTATAAAAGCTTGAAATCTTTCTATTTCATTGAATGACCATTTTTACCCTTGATGTCTTTTGCTTAATTTTATGAGTAAATGATTCTTACTTGTAGTCCTAGCTCCTTTGTCTTCTGTAATATCATATTCTATGACCTTCGACTTTTAATGTTACAACTTCTAAATCCTTTTAATTCTAGTTGGGATTCCCTAATATCGGAGTAGTTTCATACTGGTTACTTGAAGTATTTTTTCCTTGACCTTATAGTTCTATAATTTGGCTGTAATAGTCATTAGAGTTTTATTTAGGATCTCTTTCCTGATGTAATTGTTGAATTTTTTTAAATGCCTATTTTGCCCTCTGGTTCCAAGATATCAGAGCAGTTTTCCTTGATAATTCACTGAAAGATGCTGTCCTGGTCCTCCTTTTGCTTAGGGATTTTAAGTAATCCAATAGTACTGATTTTGTCTCTTTTGGATTTATTTTTCAGGTCAATTGTTTCCCCCAGGAGGTATTTTACATTTTCTTCTGTTTTGTTTTTCATTTTTGAATTTATTTGATTGATTCTCACTTTTTAATAGAGTCATTAGCTTCCACTTGCCCAATTCTAACTTTTAAGAAGTTTTCCTCCTTCATTAGCTTTTAAACTTTCTTTTCTATTTGGCCAATTGTACTTTTTAAGGAGTTATTTTATTCAATGGGTTTTTTGTATCTCCTTTTCCACTTGGCTCTATTTCTTAAGCAGTCATTTTCTTTTTGACTCTTTTTTTCATAATTCTCTTGTATCACTCTCATTTCTTTTTTCCAATTTTTCTTCTGTCTCTCTTATATGATTTTAAGCTCTTCTACAAGTTCTTTCTGAAGATGAAAGCACTTCCCATTTTTCTTTGGGGTTTTGCCCATAGGTATTTTGACATTGTTATCCTCTTCTGAGTTTGTGTCTTGATACTCCCCATTACCATAATAGCTTACTATGGCCAGATTCTTTTTTGTTCATCTTTTTTGGCTTTTTTCCTTTCTTTTAGATTTAAGCTCTGCTTCTGAGGATAGAAGGAGCATTGTTTAAGGCTTCTTGAGCCAGAGGCTACAGGACCTTGGCTGTTTACCACACGCTGCATTGTTGTTGTACTGAACCTTACAGGGAACCCTCATGTCTAGTGCTTCACTTTGGAGGGGGGAGGGGCTAGGAGGTAACTGGAGGGTGCTGCAACTTACCTGGTATTGAACTGGGGTCTTACACTGAAGAATGTGAAGGTCTAGCTATTGGAGGTTTCCTATTTATCTGTACTATGTTGAAGCATGTGGAGATTTAGCCTCTGGAGGATGTCTTTTTGCCCAGAGCTACTCTGAAGCACTTGATGATTCTCGGAACTGGAGTCTACCCATTCCCTTGGCTGGTTTGGTCAGGTGGGGCTTGGAGGCTGCTGGGATGCTTCCTCTCATGGGCTTTTTTCTCCTTTTACCTGAATGAGATAGACCTTTCTTGTTAATCTTCCAAGTTTCTTGGGCTCAAAGATTGTTTTATCCCATCTTTTCGCTGGTTTTTCTATTTCAGAATTTGTTTTGGTATGCTATTTTATGGTTGTTTGGAGATGAATATGGAAGAGTTACAGCATTCACTGTTTGCTCTGCTATCTTGGCTCCCAGAAGCTGTTTGTCTCTCTTCTTAAAAGATTTTTTTTCCCCTGGGGCAGCTAGGTGGCATAGTAGATAGAGCACCAGCCCTGAAGTCAGCAGGACCTGAGTTCAAATCTGGTCTCAGATAGTTAACATTCCCTAATTGTGTGACCCTGGGCAAGTCACTTAACCTCAATTGCCTCAGCAAAAAAAAAAAAAAAAAAAAGATTTTTTTTCTTTTGCTTTATTTATACCATAGACATTTTCCAATTTATTTCTCCCCTCACCCACCCATAAAAATTTCCTCTATGACAAAAGGGGAAAATGAATAAAATCAATCAATACAATTACCAAGTTTGAGAGCATTTGCCAAATTCAGGCCTCATGTTCTCCCACCTTCTCCTGAGAAGAGAGTATATGTTTTATTATCTGTCCTCTGATAATAATTTTGGTAATTGCATTTATTGTTAGTTCAGCTGTCTTTGAGTATTTTCATTTTATATGGCTATTGTCATCATGTACATTGTTCTCCTGGTCCTCCTTTCTTTGTTCTACACCAGTTCATAAAAAGACCCCTCAATTTTAAAAACAGTGATTTTGTTGCATGAGAGTGTGGTTGAGTGGAGATGAGACCTAGATATGCCTGCTTGGTCAGAGCATTGTTTGAAGTTTAAAGTTATGGGCTCACGAAGCTGTTAGCTTTTGTACCATAGCCAAAGACTGGATTAGATCCCTGATGTAAGCTAGACAACTCATGAGTATGTCCTTGGCCCTTAGCCAGACAATTATTAGAAAGGAGTCTTATCTGTAAATCTGCTCAGTATATCAGGTCTAATCAATACCCTTTAGATTCACATCTATATAGCACAAGATTAAAACCATTTTAAATTTGCATATTCGTTTAAAAAAAATCATGGTCAAACATTGCTCAAAATATCTCAGAACATTATTTCAGGAAAATTCTCTTAACTGAAAGTGATTTGTAAAAGGTTCAGGATGCTTTTGTTGCTAGGAAATGTTAACTAAGTAAGGGTTGTATGCAAATAACTATATTTAAATAAGTTGTCCCCAGTCAGCAGCTTCTTCTGGAAATAGCTGATAGGAAGGGAGAAACTGAAAAGAGGAAAGTGAAAAATTACTTTCCTATTTGGGGCAAAAATGAATCTTTTACTCTTCTCTCCTCTCTTCTTTTCTCTTCCCTCCTCTCCTCTTCTCTCCTCAGTAAAAGGATAATCCAAAAGTTTTAATTTAAGAGATTTTGCCTCTAAACTAAAATTCAGGGCCCTTTATAAAGTGTGTCAAAAATCAATGAGAAAGGCATCACATTGTAATTTAGACTTTTTTTTTTTTTTAAGTTACTTTGAGTATTTATCTTTGAAACTTCCTGGATTGTATTGGAAGCTTGGACTTTCCTCTCAGAAAGTGAGTTGGGTCAAGAAGGGAGGAGCCCAGTTGTAATGATTTGTTTCTCCACAGCTGGAAGCTCCACTTGCCCCTGGGGAATTGGGTGGGGAGATATGTTTAGGCTGCAGACTGGAGATGTACTCTTTATGGGAAAAATTCATTCACTACTCATCATTTTCACCACTCATTGTTCAACTTCTGGGACCAATTAAGGACTAGTGCCAAGGTACCACTGTAGAAGTTTATAATAGCAATTTTGTTTTTCCTGCTTTTTCAATTGGAGAAGAAAGGGCTGATCTTCATGAAAATAAAATAAAAATCTAATTTAATTTAAAAAAAAAAAAAGAAGAAAAAAGAAACTTCCAAAGTCTTCCCTACTTAGATTCTTCTCCTGGGTACCTGTGATTTATCAGCTTTATCTTGCTGGGGGACCTTATGCTAGTGCTGTTCTTATATCTTTTATCTTCACTCCGTTATGTGTTGTCGTTTCCTATTAGAATATAAATTCCTTGAGGGCAGGGTCTGTCTTAATCACTTCTATTTGTATATTCCGTTTAGTGCTTGAGTATAGTAAAACACCGTGCCTGGTACTTTAATCTTTGCTCTTTCCTCCTCTTCCTCCTCTCTCTGTCTCTCTGTCTCTCACTCTATCTCTATTTCTGTCTCTGTCTCTTTCTCTCTTT
>JAJPUD010014182.1:0-37780 GCA_023553655.1 Myrmecobius fasciatus
GTGGCTGAATAAATTATGGTATATGAATGTTATGGAATATTATTGTTCTGTAAGAAACGACCAGCAGGACGATTTCAGAGAGGCCTGGAGAGACTTGCATGAACTGATGCTGAGTGAAACGAGCAGAACCAGGAGATCATCATGCACAGCAACAACAGTATTACATGATGATCAATTCTGATGGACATGGCTCTCTGCAATAAAGAATTGTCTCAAACCAGTTCCAGTTGTTCACTGAAGAAAACCATATACACCCAGAAACAGGGACATGAAATATGGACCACAACGTAACATTTTCATGATCTCTATTGACATTTGCTTGCATTGTGTTGCCTTTCTCTGATTCTTTTTTTTCTTGGAGATACGATGTTTCTTGCATAACTTCTCAAGCATCTCAACATTATTAACAAGTAGTGGACTTCCTGCCATCTGGGAGAGGGGAGGGGACTGGGGGTAAAATTTGTATTGGAAAGCTTTGTAAAGATCAAGGTTGGGGAACTACCCATACATATGTTATACAAATAAAAAGCTTAAAATAAAAAAAAAATAAAAAAAAATAAAAATGCTTGGGTTTAAAAAAAAAAAAAAAAGAATATCTCTTGTGTATGACTCCCTCTCTCCTTTATTTCTGCCATGACCATGGTACAATCTCTCTTCATCTCACTATTTTATTAGCTTACTGGTGATCTCTCTGCTTCAGTTTTTCCCACTTCAGTCTATTGTACAATTGATCTTCCTAAAGTATAGGTCTGTGAATGTCTCCAACTTAAAGGTTTCTTAAACCATTGTAGGATTAAAAAAAATAAGTTGTGAGCCACGAGAAGGAATCACTTGGCATAGGGGGTTCTTGAGTACAATTTTGTACTTGTCCTTCCCTATCTATCTTAGATAGATAGGAACAAAATTAGGTTTGTGGAATTCCTCAAGCATTCTAGCAGTAGTACCATATTCTGAGAATTGGCTGATTCAGTAAGGAAAGGCATACTGAGGGCTCTACAAGAAGCTCAGCAAAAGAAGTGAATCATATTTAAAGTTTACTTCATAACAACCCAGAGCAAAGCAGACAAAAACTTTGAACAACCAAGAGAGATGTTACTCCTTTGCAAAACATGGACTCTAAATGTGAGTTTATTTTCTCCTAAACTATGTTTGCGACTGTGGGAGAATGTGGCACAGATTTAGGGGGAGGATTGTTTTGTATCACTTACTCTTTATTATATCATTTTAGTAAATGCCTCTAATTAAAAGCTAATTAATTCTGACTAATTGATATCAACTCATAATCATGGAGGAAAGACTACCTGCTATAGCTTTTGAATTCTTATTAGAAAAATATTCCCAATCCCTCAAGAATACTGAGTACAGATAAGTAGACTAGTTCTGAGGACCCAATATGTCAGTGTAAGCAAGAGTTTGGGAAAGCAGTTTCTAGAATATTTGCAACAACTTATTCTGATATGGAACAATTCCTTATACAAAGCAAGGTCATTCATTCTATCCTTGTATATTATGTTGGTGCAAACACAAATTTTGAAAACCTATATATTTTGAAAAAATACGAAAGCTATATGTAATTAGAAATAGTGCAAAATAAATCTCTATTGATTATAAAAATAAATGCAATAAAATATATTCATATTAAAGGAAATTGAATTGAATTATAACTGCATGAGGAAGGAATTAGTAAAATATAAACACAATAAGGTAGGAAAATATGATACATATATTTTCCAACATAAATTTATATTAATTTTTATCACTGTTGAAGAAGATTGTGTTTTATTCATTTTGAGTTTTATTTAAATTAATGTCTATTGATACAGAAATAATATCTAATTCTTTGTCCATATTCTTGAGGCTTAAAGATGAAAAGATATCCCATTTTTAATTATGTGTGATAGAAGAGTAGAGGGTAGGAACAATTTTTACTCAGTGAAAAATAATGAACATTATTTCACAATACATGAAATTCTTTGCTAAAGCTGCTGAAAAAAATTAACATTTTTTAATCTAATTTTTTCCATCTCCTATCTTGAGGAAGATATGACAACTAAATCAGCAAATATTTATTGCCTACTCACTATGTATAAGATATTGTCCTAGATATTATTAAGGACACAAAAATAAATGAAGTCTAGTTTCATTTTACATGACTAGGAAAAAATAAAATGTGACCAAGATATTAACATGTTTACAACTGATCCAAGTCATTTGTTTTATTCACTTAATTTTTTAAAGCTCAACACACTAAAAAATATGTTCTATAGAAGCTGCTTTTCATATTTTAATCATTAAGATGTTACATTAAGATTTGAATGCCTGAATATGCCATAAAACTTTACTGTAATTTATAAAAATACTATATTGGCTTGCATACATGCCCTTCTTAAAATGTATTGAATTAAGATGAGATAGCAAAAAGGACCAAAGAAAAAAAAAAGATACCATTAATCTGTTAATAAAGTTTTTAAAAGTATAATTTCATCAATTAGTTAAGTTTTAATTTTTAGTACTACAGGAGGAAAAAATGCATTTCAAATATAAACACAAATAAACATTCTATTCTACATTCTATATTGAAAATATTCTTTTTTAAATAGCAAAATATCCTTTTGTGGAAATTAATATAATATCATTAAGGACTTTGACAGAGGGAGTACATATGTACAATAATGGATATAAAAAGAATAAGAAGTTAACACTTGTCAAATATAATAGTTAAAATAATTCGAGAATATTTTATATAGTATTGGTATTCCAATGGTTCTTTAAAAGTTTAAGCAGGTTCTCCTATGAATTTATCAGGATCAATTATCTCTTCCCCTCCTCCTTTCCCTACCTCCTTTCTTTTCTTTATAATAATATATATATAATATATATATATATATAATATATAATAATAACTGGCATTCCTTTCCCTGGCTTTAGAGTTGCATTTTATTAATTCCTTTTCACTGATTTTCTATTGTTTTCTATCATTAACTAGTCAAATTCTTTTTCTCCCTCTCAGTTAATTTATTCTTATACTAATAGATTTTTTTTTATTTTTCAAAATACGTGCGAAGATAATTTTCAATATTTGCCCTTACAAAACCCTATGTTCCAAATTTTTCTCCCTCTTCTCCTTCTCCCCTCCTCTAGACAGCAAACAATCCATTATAGGTTAAACATGTGCAATTCTTTTCAACATATTTCACATTTATCATTCTGCACAAGAAAAATTAAATCAAAAGGGAAAAAATGAGAAAGAAAAATGTTTTTCTTATCTATATTCCTATTGAACCAAATGTATTTCTATGCCAAACTTTTTATCTCTGTATATGAGATCTACCCTCTTTTGACACATTTAGATGAAAGTAAAATTCAAGTAATACTTGCTCCCTGCACACACTCCATATTTGCATATAGTTTTACTTGTATAACCTAATCATAAGCAGTCACCAAGTCCTCCATTTTTTTTCTCATTTTGACAATGTATGCTCTCCTCTCCTTTTCTTTTTTCTTAAAATATAACAAAACTATAGTTTTTCTGTATTAATTGACTTTTTTTTTTTTTTGGAGGGGGGGAGCTGAGGCAATTGGGTTAAGTGACTTGCCCAAGATCACACATCTACGAAGTGTTAAGTGTCTGAGATCACATTTGAACTCAGGTCCTCCTGACTTCAGGGCTGGTGCTCTATCCACTGTGACACCTAGCTGCCCCTTAATTGACTATTTCAATGACCTTTTGTGACATAAGGATTCTGAGAGAACCCTTTTAACACCCTCATCTTTTTTTTTTTTTTTTTAACTTTTTGCTGAGGCAATTGAGGCCAAGTGACTTGTCCAGGGTCACACAGCTAGGGAATCTTAAGTCCAGATTTGATCTCAGGTCCTCCTGACTTCAGGGCTGGTGCTCTATCCACTGCGCTACCTAGCTGCCCCCTTATCTTTTTTTATAAACAGTTAATCCTTCCTTACAAAGTTTTCTTCTTTTTTTTTGGGGGGGGGGGATTGATCACCTTTGGTTAACTTTTTTATTCTTCTCTGGATTCCCTTGTTTGTACTTCAAGGTTCCTTTCAGTTGTTTTTGTTTTTTGGTTATTTTTAATCCCCTTCAATGAAAGTCTATTTCTTTTCCTTGTATGATTATACTCAATTTTGTTAGTTAAGTTATTCTTGTTTACAAACTTTTGTCTTTTTGCCTTTTAAATTATCTCATCCATAGTAAAAAACTGCTTTTTAGGGAAAGCTGCTAAATCTTGTGTCGTCCTAACTCTGGTTACTCAATATTTTGATAGTATAATCCCAAAATAAGTATTTAGAGCTATCAGCAAGAAAACAGTTTGCTTATATAATCAATATTAGAGTTGCCTGATTCTGGCCTGGATATTATAAATGGAGACATAATAGCAGAAGCATAAGTTAGGGCATAAGATTTGGGATGAGAAAAAAAAAGAGTAAGAATAGCTAAGTATAGAGGCTGTCAATTCTCTTAGATCTCTTTTCATTGTCTATCATGGTATACAGAAGTGAGTGGATAAGGGGTTTGCTTTTTAGTCTTGTTGCCAGTACCAGTCTTTCAGTTGTTACCTTTACAGAGCAAGCAGTGATGAGAAAGATAAAACCTGGTTCTAGCTAGAACAGTCTATATGAAGAATGAGTGGTAAACTTGGTTCAAGGGTTCTGCTACCAAAGGGAGAGAAGTTTAATAAAGCCTAATATATTGTTTCTTTAAGATATGCACAGAGGAAGATGTTATCACCAATATTGCAAAACAGAGTTAGAAATACTCTAGATTTCCTGCTTCATTTTATGAATGAATGTGAGACTGAGAAAGTGAAATGATATGCCAAATGTCACAAACCCACAGAAAGTGGCAGTCAGAATTCAAAATCAGGTCTACACATCCGGAGCTTTCTGAGTTTTCTAATTCTGTAACAATGTAATGGCAACTTTTTTATTTCAAATAACAGTTAAAACACCTCTTTTCAAATTAAAATAACTCTTCCCTGGATCTATTTTTTTTTTATTAAATTCAAAAGTCTAGTAAAGTCAGAAGGGGGAGCATACTAAAGATGTTATAAAGATAGAAAGGAGTTAGCATTGGATTAGAGAGGGGAAGTATGGAAATAAGAAAATGAGGAGTCAAATTATGGAAAGTAGGTAGTAGAAACCTTTCCCTTAAATAAACTACCATGGAGAGTCATTACTAATTTTAGTACCAGATGATGTGAGCACATGCTGTTGAAAAAATGGAACTTAATAAATGCAGGTTTATCAGAAACCTTCAATTTGTAACGGGAAAAAGAACACAACCACAGACACACAAAAACTCCAACACAGTATCTACGAAGCACAATAAAGTGAAGCATATAACCTATGAGGAATTAAAAAAAAACAAGTGACATAAATGGCATAATGATAAATAAATAAATACATGTATACATAAAAATAAATTAAATAAATAAAGATAAATTTTAAAAATGATACCAAAAAAAGCAGATGATGGTGTAAGGACTCACTATTCAATAAAAACTTATAGGAAAACTGGGAAATGAAGTGGCAGAAATTAAGTTTAGACCAATAACTGATACTAGATACAATAGCTTTCAAATATATGCTACATAGAAAATATATGCTACATAGAAAAAGGTCATATACTAAACAAATTAGAGGAGCAAGAAAGGAGATAACTTTTCCAACTACAGAGTAAGAGTTTTTGATCCAACAAGAAAAAAAAATATTACAGAAACCAAAATATCTAATTTTGATTATATCGCATCACTGAAGTCAGAATAAGAAGGGAAATAGCTAACTAAGGTAAGAAACTTTGCAGCAAATTTCTCTAACAAAAGTTTGATATCAGTGATATATAAGGAATATTAAAAAATACCTAAGAAGAGCCACTCCCCAACAAAGAAATGGTCAAAGAATTTGAGCAGGCAACTTTCAAATGAAGAAAGTATAAGCTACCAATAACCAGAAGAAAAAAATTTCTCCAAATTATTAATAAAAGAAAGTGGCAAATTAAAACAATTCTAAAGGTCTACCTCACATGAGAAAAAGTGGTAGGGCTCACAGGAAATAAAAATAATACTTAATGGAGAATCTATAGGAAGACAAGCACACTAATGCATTGTTAATAAATCTTCAAATTGGTACAACTAATTTGGAAATTGTACCAAAAAGGCACCAAATTGTAACTAAACTATAGCCCAATTAACTTGATATTAAGTTTATATCCCAAAGAGGTCAAAGACAGAAGATAGTAGCACATGTACAAAAAACATTAAAAACAATATTTTTTTAAATTATAACAAAGAACTGGAAAAAATTGAGTATCAATTGAAGAATATGATTTATGAATATAATTTAATATTATGACAATATAAAAATGACAAAAGGAACACATTCAAAGAAAGCCAGGAAGACTGATATGAAGTGATATCAATAAAACAATCTATACACTGATTTCAACAGGAAAATATATAAAAATTTTTAATCAAATATAATTTCAGAAGTCTGAAGATGAATGCTTTCTACACCTTTTGGTAGAGGTATATTGGTATAGAAACACAGAATGAAATTTTCATTTTCTGACATAAATGACAAATTACAAACTTGTGTATGTCTGCATAATATATTTTTGTTATGAGAAGGCTTTTGTAATGGGAAAACAAAATAATTTAAATAGGAATAAGGTTTAAAATGAGAAAAAATATTTTTTTTTCATTTTATTAAAGCTTTTTACTTGCAAAACATATGTATGGGTAATTTTTCAACATTTACCCTTGCAAAGCTTTCTGTTATAAATTTTCCCCCTTACCCCTCACCCCTCCCCTAGATGGCAGTAAGTCTACTACATATTAATTATGTTAAAATACTTGACAAATCAAATATATGTATACATATTTTTACAGTTATCTTGCTATGAAGAAAAATCGTATCTATAAGGAAAAAAATCTGAAAAGGGAAACATAATGCAAGCAAACATCAATAGAGAGCAAGAAAATGTTTTGTTGTGGTCCACATTCATATCCCTCTCTCTGAGTGTATATGGTTTTCTACATCACTGAACAATTGGAACTGGTTTGAAACATTTCATTGTTGGAAGAGAGCCACATCCTTCAGAACTGATCATCACATGGTCTTTTGGATGCCATGTATGCTGATCATTTCTTATAGAACAATAATATTCCATAACATTCATACATCATAATTTATTCAGCCATTTTCCAATTGATGGGCATCCATTCAGTTTTCAGTTTCTAGGCATTACAAAAAGGGCGGCCACAAACATTTTTGCACATGTGGGTTCCTTTCCCTCCTTTAAGATCTCTTTGGGATATGGGCCCAGTAGAAACACTGCTGGGTCAAAGGGTATGCACAGTTTCGATAATGGTTGGATCCGTTCACAGTTCCACCAACAATGCATCAGTGTCTCAATTTTCCCACATCCCCTCCAACATTTGTCATTATCTTTTCCTGTCATCTTAACCAATCTGACAGGTATGTAGTGGTATCTCAGAGTTGTCTTAATTTGCATTTCTCTGATCAAGAGTAATTTGGAGCATCTTTTCATATGACTACAAATAGTTTTAATTTCATCATCTGAAAATTGTCTGTTCATATCCTTTGACCATTTATTGATTGGACAGTGGCTTGAATTCTTATAAATATGAGACAATTCTCTATATTTTAGAAATGAGGTCTTTATCAAAATCCTTAAATGTAAAGATGATTTCCCAATTTATTGCTTCCCTCCTAATCTTGTCTACATTAGTTTTGTTTGTACAAAAACTTTTTAACTTAATATAGTCAAAACTATCTATCTAGTGTTCAATTAAGAGTTCCAGCTCTTCTTTGGACACAAATTCCTTCCTTCTCCAAAGGTCTGAGAGGTAAACTATTCTATGCTTCTCTAATTTGCTTATAATATCACTCTTTATGTCTAAATCATGAACCCATTTAGATCTTATCTTGGTATATGGTATTAGGTGTGGGTCAAGCCCTAATTTCTTCCATGCTAGTTTCCAATTTTCCCAGCAGTTTTTGTCAAATAGTGAGTACTTATCCCAAAAGCTGGGTTTATCAAATACTAGATTGCTATAGTTGTTGCCTGGTTTGTCCTGTGATCCTATCCTATGCCACTGATCGACTACTCTATTTCTTAACCAGTACCAAATGGTTTTGATGACCACCGCTTTATAATGTAATTTTAGATCTGGTACAGCAAAGCCACTTTCATCAGCCTCCTCTCCCCCCAATCAATTCCCTTGAAATTCTTGGCCTTTTGTTCTTCCAAATGAACTTTGCTACTTTTTTTTTTTCTAGATCTGGAAAATAATTTCTTGGGAGTTTGATTGGTATGGCACTATATAAGTAAATTAGTTTAGTTAGTATTGTCATTTTTATTATATTCACTCAGCCTACCAATGAGCACTTATGTTTTTCCAGTTGATTAGGTTTGACTTTATTTGTGTGGAAAGTGTTTTGTAGTTTAGTTCGTATAGTTTCTGACTTTTCCTTGGCAGATTGATTCCCAAATATTTTATACTATCAATATTTATTTTGAATGGAATTTTTTTTTGGTATCTCTTGCTGCTGAACTTTGTTGGTAACATATAAAAGTGCTGCTGATTTATGTGGATTTATTTTGCATCCTGCAACTTTGCTAAAGTTGTGAATTGTTTCTAATAGTTTTTTTAGTTGAGTCTCTAGGTTTCTCTAAGAATACCATCATATCATCTGCAAAGAGTGATAATTTGGTTTCCTCATTACCTACTCTAATTCCTTTTATTTCTTTTTCTTCTCTTACTGCCAAAGCTAACATTTCTAATACAATATTAAATAGTAATGGTGACAGTGGGCAGCCTTGTTTCACTCCTGATCTTATTGGGAATGGTTCTAGTTTATCCCCATTACATATGATGCTTGCTGATGGTTTTAAGTAGATGCCACTGACCATTTTAAGGAAAAGCCTATTTATTCCTATACTCTCTAGTGATTTTAATAGGAATGGGTGTTGTATTTTATCAAATGCTTTTTCTGCATCTATTGAGATAATTATATGATTTTGTCAGTTTGGTTATTATTATAATTGATTATGCTGATAGTTTTCCTAATACTGAACCAACCCTGCATTCCTGGTATAAATCCTACTTGGTCATAGTGTATTATCCTGGGGATGATTTTCTGTAATTTCATTGCTAATATCCAATTTCTTCACTATTTTTATAAATTCCTTTCATGATTTTAAAATTTGACTTTATTTTCTTTATTTGTTGTGTTTGTTATTCACATCTATTAAATTACATAAATAAAAAACAAATGAAGTTATATAAAGCTACATAAAGTTTTATATATAAGGGGCAGGTAGGTGGTGCAGTGGATAGAGCACCAGCCCTGAAGTCAGGAGGACCTGAGTTCAACTCTGGTTTCAGATACTTAACATTCCCTAGCTGTGTGACCCTGGGCAAGTCACTTAACCCCAATTTCCTCAGCAAAAAGCAAAAAAAGAAAGAAAAGTTTTATATATAAAATATATAAAAGTACAAGGACATATAAAAAATATAAAGTTAATAAATACAAATATACATAAAGTAGTTAAGTATAGGGTAGCTTAGAAGAACGTATTAGCACCTGGGGAAATCAGGAAAATCTTTATGTAGAAGATGGTGCTTGAGCTAAAAAAAATTCCACGAAGCAAAAGGAAGGGATCACATTCCAGGCATGGGGGAATGGCTAATGCAAAAACAGAAAGAGGAAATAATGTTTAAGGGGCAGAAAGAATGCTAGGATAGTTAGATCACAGAATGCTATAAAGGAAGCACTATCCCAAGAATCCACCTTTAGAATGTATATGGCTTTAGATTAAACTGGAAATTTCAATTTTATCATAGAGGAAACAAAAAGCTAATAGAATTGACTGAGTAAGGGTGTAACAGGGTCAGATCTGTATTTAAGGAAAGTTACTTTGACAACAATATATAGTTATATAGAATGACTATAGTCAGGTTAGAATTTAGGCAGACAGATTAACTGCAAAGCTTGTTACAATAATGTAGCCAAGAGGTGATAAAGGCATGAAGTAAAGTTGTAACCAAGTGAGCAGAGAAAAAGGGTTGAATATGAGATATTATGAAGCATGATTTGGGAACTTAGGTGACATATGGAATGAGAGATCTCAGAATTATCTGCATAAAAATAAGTATTTAAGCTTACAGGAACAAATGAGGTTACCAAAGAAAGAATATATAGAGAGAAGAAAACCTAGGTCAATGTTCACAATTGGGAGGTGTTACACAGATGATAAGCCAGAAAAGGAGAATGAAAAGAAGTGGTCAGCCAGCAACAGAAAGCAAACCTGTCTTCATTGTCATTCTATTTATCACCTTGGGACTTCTCAAGCCAGAAAATCCCTCAACCATTACAACTCCCTTTGTGTTGTCTTATCTTTAAAATATAAGTTCCTTTATGATAAAGACAATAAATTCTCTTTTGAATCTGTATTCCCAGCACTTAACACTGTGCTTCATTAATAATACTTTTCATTCAGTTATCCCCCTTGGATTCTATGACACTATTTTTTGGTTCTCCTTCGACCTATTTCCCCCTTCTCATTTTAAGTTTCCTCTGATAGTTCATAATATTTCTCTCTCTCTGTCTCTCTCTTTCTCTCTGTGTCTCTCTCTCTTTCTGTCCGTTTCTCTCTCTCTCTCTCTCATCTCCTAAACTGGAAAATTCCTCAAGGCTCTTGCCTGGACCCTCTTCTAGCACTAGACTATCTCCCTTAACAGTCTTATTCAACTCCCTTGTAAAAATCTCTAAATTCAACTAATTTCTCTCCTAAACCCTATTTACTAAACATCTCCACCTAGATATCTCTTTAGTATCTCAAATTCAACCCACATCCCATTTTCTCCATTCATACAGACTCTCACCTCAGCACAGGCTCTTATAACCTCCTGCTAGAACTACAGCAATGTCCTCATGATCAGTGCCCCTGACTTCAGCCTCTTTTCTCATCAAACTTTGGGGATCTTTTAGTAAAGCCAGTTAAGATGTCCAGAAGCTCCAGATATTTCCAAGGCCCACATATGACCACATCTCTCTCCTTCTGCAGCTTCTAACATAAGAAAATGCTGCTCAACCCAGATTTTAAAACACTCCACAATCTGGTCTTAACTAATCTTTCCAGCTTTGTTGCATATGACTGTTCCTTATATGTTCTATATACCACCTAAACTGGATGACTTGCTACCTTGAGCATTCCACTCAGGTGACCCCCATGGCCTGCATGTATCCCCTCCTCTACTGTACTTCTGGGAAGCATTATTTTACTTCAAGATTCAGAACAGGTATCACACTCCCTGGTGAACCTTTCCTTGATTTCTCATCCACAATCTCTACCTTTCTAAATGTTAATGCCTTTTCCTCATCAACTTACATTTTACTACTTATGTCAGAAATAAAATGAAGCCCCATAAGGTCAAGGACTATTTCTTTTTTGGTTTTATATCCCCAGTGACTAGTACAGAATTTTGCACATAGTAAGAGATTAATAAAGATTTGTTGAATTGAATTGACAACTGTAGAAATGAATATATGATTCTGGGTGGATCTCTGAGGAGAATGTTGCTAATATATATTATTAATATTTAATTAATAATTAATAATATATAAGATATAATATATCATAGGGAATACACCTTCCAAAAATATGTCACTTGCTCCCTTCTGGACAGAAGGAATAGGTTCATTAGGAAACAACAACCCACTAATTAGAAAAAGAGGTTTAATGAACAAATAGAGGTTCTATAATATCTATGATTTTATGATTTGTAAAATGCAGGAAAGCATTTATCAAGAGTGAATTATAGTTTTTTTCAAGCAGAAGGAAAAGTTAACATTTTAATCAAGACAAGCTTTAGAAAATATTAATAACAAGGAGGTACAGTTTATTTTTTAAAAATAGCTTTCCTGAAACTTATATAGCCATAAAGCATTTAGAAAGAGGGAATAAAAAAGGACAAGTGATACATTCTTCTTTTTATCTTTCTCTGATAAGTACTCAATCTTCATCATCTCTGTTAATAAGTGAGAACAAATAGAGGAAAAACTCTTCTCCATTAAAGAAATACATAAAAGTTACACAAAAGGTAAAGGAGTGAGAAGTTAAATCAGTATTTTTCTGACTGTCAGTACAGTCAGAATAAAGAATAAAAAGAAGACTAAAAAAAGATAAAAGTTTTTCTATCCAATCTTTTGGTAAAAGTTGAAAGGCCAAACAAAAAGGAAGATTTCTGTTTTAAATTATGAGTTCTAACAGTCCACACAGACTATGTCATGGATCGTTTTATTTTATTCTCTACTTTGAGGCCAATTCTTGAATTTTCACATGGAAGACATTCTTCTTCCTACATCACTTTCCATAAACGACCGGCAGGCCGACCACACACCACAAGAGCACTGATCTATTAGTCACACATACAGATTTATTTAGTCATACATTGAAATTGTACTAATTGTACTAATGCTACCTTGATTGACCTAGACATCTCAGTACCCCAAACCAAAAGTAACCAAAGCAAGTTAGCTTAAACATTGCAGTGAGCAACCAATTTACAGAATCTTCCTCCTTAGCATTTCCCACCATCCTTTTCTTTAAAAAAAGTCATATGAGACTCCATCTATGCCAATGATAGCATTCAAGATGACTATCAAGTAAACAGAAATAGTAAGAAGGTAAAGATAATAACATATGGACTATACTATACCGCTACCCAATACCCTATATCACTATACCCAATAGAATCAGAGCTATAATAAGTTACTTATCAGCAAATGTGAAAGTTAACAAACATTAACTGAACAACTATTACGTGAAATGCATTAAAGAGGACAAAAATAAGAATTCCTCATCTCTTCCCTAGCTATATTGGGAGAAGAGATGGCACATACACATACATAACTATACAACATTACTTGAATACAACTCTAATGTAATATAATAATATAAATGGGCAACCAAAAAAGTAAAGAGTTCAAAGGAAGGTGGAAAGAGTGCTTCTGGCTAGGGCATCAGGGAATATTTCATGGAAAGGGTGACATTTCACTTGGTCTTGGCAAGTAACAGTATAGTAGAAGGATATGGAACTAAGAGTAGGAAGTAACTTAGATTAAAGTCCTACCTTTAACCTTTACAAGATATGTGACCATGGGAAAAACTATCTAATAAGCCTGAGTCACTTACAAATTCTTTTATCTGTAAAATAGGAATGACAGCAATATTTGTAATGCCAACAATATAGGGAGAGGGAGATTAAAAAGAAAAGGGAAAGGGAGAGAGGGAAGAAGAGATAGACAGACAGAAACAGAAAAAGTCTTAAAGACAGAGTCTTAGGAAATACTATATGAGGTGTGGTATGAATGGTAATTCAGACAAAAGAGACAGAGAAGGGAAGGGGAAAGAAAAGGGAAAATGTCTGAAAACCCAGAGAAGAAAGAAAATTCAAAAAGGAAAGAATGGTCAACAGTATCAATTGCTGCATAAAAACTAAGAAAGTGGAAGACCAAACAAAAGCCAACATGTGCAGGAAGTGGGGGAAAAAACTATCAGGAACAGCAACTGTACAATAACAAAAATATTAGAAATTAAAGAAGAGTCAGAAGAAGGAAAAGGTTTCAGAGGAGAACATGAAATATCTCGATTCTAAACACATTAAATTTATATATTAACAGGATGAACAGAAGATATAGGAGGCAACTGGATTAGTGAGAGTGTGCTGATTTTTGAGAAATCAATTTCAAAAAGACTGAGATTAATCCAAGTATTACTATTATATTACTAATCTCCAACTGTAAATTAAAGAAATAAGGATCTTTCATCCCAGAAAAAATTACAATTTTCCAAGATTTGGGGTTTCTTGGTTTTATTATGTTCTAAGAATAAAAAATATTCTTTTTTTTTCCACTTACCAAACACATTAGTTTACAAAATGGGCATAGGGAATGAAGGGGTAAAGTTGGGGAAGTAACACTAGAAAAAGGCCCCAAAACATGTCCTTTAACATTTTACGATAAAAAAAAAAATTTAAATACCCACCACATTAAAAAAATATATATTCCTATAGCAATAAAATATCTTAAAGTGGTACAAAAATAGATATTTTTTATGATGGATTGTGAAGTACTTATAACTATGATATTGTCACAAACTAGATTGTAGAAGTTGACAATCATAATCATAAGCATGCAATTTAATTCTAAAATCACTTTCCAAATTAAGATTCTGTCACATTTAAATAGAATATTTCTATAACATTATCAACTTTCCACTTAATAAACACATCATGATTTTCAACAAAATGTAAATAAAATATAAGTAACCACAAGAAGTGTTTGCTGTAGAATGTACATAGCCACATATATTTATGGCAAGTACAGTTTAGTAAAATCTAGAGACTGGGTTAATATGATATGGTGAGCCAGGTGCAGGGAAACAAAGGCTGTCCATTCATTCTTTCTTGCTCACACCACAGAACCAGCCCTTATCTCTTTTATGCTGAATATCTTATTTATAAGTTTTATGCTATAGCTCTTGCACATTTTTTTTTTTTTTTTTTTTACAATTTGCTATGGTTGATTCACACTACTATGTGCTTTTAATTTGACCTTTGGGCATTCTACAATTTTAATTAAACTTCAGTGTTTTTAGAATTGTGGTATTCCAGAGGTTCCAATTTTTTTATACACTTTGTACCTTTTGGCTTTCAGCAAACCTTTATATTCCCACTATTAAATATGAAAGAAAATAAATTTTGGAATTTATAACATGCATGTACATATAAGAAAATAATGAAATAATTATTCAAAAAGAAAATCTTACTTGGTGCACAGCAAAAAATCCTTAATATTGTAAAGTTGTACAATACTTGTCAAAACAAAATCAAATAATTTAGTAAGATCCTTAAATTCTTTTTCTTTTTGACCAATAGTTTTATTCTCTTTTTTTCAAGTTTTTTAAAGAGGTGGTCTCACAGCATGTTCAGCGGCAGTTTATTTTTTGCTTTGGATTTGATTGAGACTAAAATTAAGAAACCTTCTAAATATATTTAGTTAAAAAAAAGCGGGGGGGGATATGATACTTCAATGCTACAGCAACAATTGTGTAACTTCAATGACTGGAAATCATTTAAGATTATTACAGAGATTAATTACCTCATCTTTCACAGAACTGTTATCACTTTTTTCTAGTTTAATATAAAAACGTTTCAATTTCAAACAATTACTCACAGTAGGAATTATTTCATCAAAAATTCCAATTTTCAAATGGACTACAATGCTCCCTTGATTTCTCACCCCTCTAGTTGTCCCTTACATCAGAGATGGTGGTTGTTTTTCAGTAGCATTCTTTTTTTCAACATTTCATTTTGATAATATAGATATTAACCAATATTCTTGATGCCCTATGACAAGCTAAAAACCTTGGAGAAAGGCACTCATGAAGAATATAAAAGAAAACAAAGACAAGATACGCATAACATATGAACAATCTGTGATCTCCCTTAATGAAAGAAATTCTTTCAAATACAAAAATGACTAACAATGGCTTATAATCATCATAGTGATGAATTCACTAGTTGCTGTCTTACTATCTTCTTGTTTATCTCTGCTTGTCATTTTTGTTCTGTCATTTTCAATGTTTACATTTATTTTTATTTTTATTTTTTTATTAAAGGTTTTTATTTGCAAACAATATGCATAAGTAATTTTTCTACATTGACCCTTGCAAAGCTTTCTGTTACAAATTTTTCCCTCCTACCCTCCACCCCCTCCTCTAGATGGCAGGAAATCTAATACATGTTAATTTACATTTATTTTTAAATAATTCCTCATGACAGAGAAAATATGCAAAACCAGAACAGTCACTTATCTTCTTTCTGCCCCACCCCTTCTTTGGGCCTCCTTTTTAGTACCAATTAAAAAAACTATTTCTTCACTGTCCTCAGTTTACCTTTTCAGTCTAAATTCATTCCAAGTTTCAGAATTCTTGATACTGCTTTTACATAGCAGTGATATGCTCTTAAATTCATCCCTTGTTACTTAGCTTTGGTTTCCTCTTCTATACAATTCTTTTTAAGATCTAAGTTTTTGGTGAGTTACTTCACCCACATCATAGTCATTTATACAAATAATATTGGAATTGTTTTCCTTAGAATACTGTGACATCAGAATTTCATTTCAGAACTTCTCCAATACATCCTTGGCTGGCTTAACCTGTACCATGAAAGTGATCTTATCTATCCTTCCTCCAAACTCTTTGAAATCCCCTTTCCCAAAATCTAGAAGATTAGATAAACTCATCCCTTCTTTTATAAACTCAGGGCAGGAATGGTTATTACCCACCCTTAAGATTCTCTAATCATTTCGACTCCATCAATTATTACTTATTAATGGAAAAAAGCCAGACCCCAAATAGAATTTCCCCTTGCTATATCCTCTCCCTTTTGAATCTTAGTCTGTGTCAATGCTACATTTAAACCTCAAGACACCATTGGATCCACTACTTTATAGTAGTCTCTGCCTAATCCTTAACATCCAATGCCAGTTATGTCTTCCTTTTCTTTGGCTGAATCGTTCCTCTTTTCTGGGCCACACAGTAAACTCTTTCCTTTATGGTTCACACTGAAGATCCTTACATTTTGCCTCAAATACTTTACTAAGTTTTCCCAGGCAAAATTACTTTTTTATATATAATTCTCTTAGGTTAGTCTATTCATTCATTGTCTTCTTCTTTGCATTATGGTTTTCTCTAAAAGTACACCAGATGCCTAGAAACTCCATAATGGTTCATGAAGTACACTCTGAAAATTTTCATTATGCAAAGCAGCAACAGCCTGTCATTTCTAAAAATTCTACCTAGTACCCTAATATCAGGATATTTTATCTGGTCTTCAGTGAAGCGGTATAGTCTTGGTCTATAGCTTTTTTATCTGACAAACTATTTCTGAGCTGATTCCCCTTCCACTCCCTCACTAGATCACAATCAGCTGAGAAACCTAATCTGACCATGGAGGGAAGGAGTGTTCTCACTCATTCTATTGTCAAAGTGTGATAGATGTGGCTTTAAATCATCACTAGACTTCAGCTCCCAACTGAAAGGCTGTAAAACAGCTGCAAAGTGTGATTACATAATGAAAGCAAATTTAAAACTAGAATTTATGCCTGTGATATCTTTCAGTTGTTAAATCACAGCCACCCAAGTAGCCATCTACTTTCCTAGAAATTGAATTAATTACTATTATATAGTCTAGAGGCTCACAAAAATAACAAGCTTTAGTTAAAACAAAATAATGTACATTAATTTTTCCTGTGATCACAAGGCACTTGAGGGTTAGGAGCAATTAAGGGGTAGCTAGATGGCATAGTGAACAGATCATAAGCCCTGAAATCAAGAAGATATTAGTTCAAATCCAACCTCCAGACCCCTAACACTTTCTAGCTTTGTGGTTCTGGGCAAGGCACTTAACCCCAAGTGAATCACCCTCCCCCCCCCAAAAAAAAACAGAAGAAAAAAGAAGAAGCAGAAGCTAAGTGTGAGGGAGGAAAATAATTCATATGGTAAGCCACTACACTGAAAATCCCCAAAGGTGAGAATGATAGAAGACACCAAAGAGTTATTTAGGCTTCAGGATCAATTGGTAGCCCCCATTAGCCTCCAATGTAAGAGTTATATTTTGAAAGAAGATTAAAAGTTTAAGTGACAGGGAGTGAAAAATTAGAATAAGCATAAGCTTTGCCAAAGATTTATTTCAGTTGAAGCAAATAAGAAATGTTACAATGATCAGTCTGATTAGATTTTTCTCTGTTTTTAGATCAGAATGATCTACAGGAAAAAAAAAACAGGAAAATTAATTTACCCTATTACCAGAAACAACAATAAAAAGTTTTGTCCAAGTCAATTAAATAAACCAAAAAGCTTAAATAGAATTTTTACATTATTGAGTAAAATCATTTTAATTGGAGTGAAATGTAATACTAGCAGTTCCAGAAATGGATTTAAGCATCTATTTCTACTGCACCTGATCAATTTAGATCAAATAATGAAGAAAATTACTATACTGATTCCACAAGATGAGAAAATTTAAAACAGCAGGGCTGAGTTTATGGAAGAAAATTAAATACAGATATTCTATTTCCCAGGATCTATAGTATTTATTTCTTAGTGGAAAACTAGGAAATTCTTTCTACTTCCAAACCCAAGGATGATGTCTGTACTTTCATTTCAGTTGGTGAGTTCTTCAATAATATGGCTTACACTAAGTAGGTGTTCAACAAATAATCCTCGATTCTGCCTTTGCTATTTTGATGGGGGATGAGAAGCTAGAAAGGGATGCCTATTGCTGTGATTTCCTAAGTATGCAGAACTGCCCCTGTAAAAATTCTTTGTCTTATATAAGCTCATAAAATTCTGCAGAATTCTTATAAGTTTATATGATTTGTCCATGACCATAAAGTATGCATCAGAGACAGGATCTGAATCCAGGGCTTCCCAATTTCAAGCCTGGAGGTCTACCCACTGTGCCACGCTGCATCCCATCTTCCACAGAGTAAGTATTTTATAAATATCTGAATTTAACAGAATTGTATCATCAGCAGGAAGAAGTTTCACTGAGAAGTTCCACCTTGTATATTCACATTGTTGCCAATAACACAGGTGATTGATAGGATTGGACACATAATCTGTGGCATGGTAAAGTATTTCAAGATACAAGCCTGTCATATCACACTGATAAGACTTCCCCTAAGAGCAATAAGATGGAGGACTAGGCATTTTTTTCTGATCCTTACAATTTCTCAAACCTCTCCAAAACAGAAATTATGCACCAAAGATAAAGCAACACTAGCTATCCTGATGGTTCACAACATTCCAAATCCAAAAAATGGTTAAAAACAAACAAATCCATAAACTGACCTTCACTTGGCACCCCTCCCCCACGCCTCATGCTATAAGCAGGGAGGCTATATTAGCAGCCTTAAGATGTAACAAATCCTGTGTCCAGCCCACACCTCCATCTCTCTTTTCGTACTGGAGAGACACTGGCTCACAACTTCAGAAGTTTGCTCAGGGGAGAAGGAGGTTGTGGGGGTGCAACAGATAGCCACAAGGTCACAGCCCTTCAGGAGCAAAATGCCTACCTGGGAACACAATCCTATTGTACCATCACCACAAACTCTGAACCGCCAGTGGGAAGAGGCTTTTAGAACCAGCCCAAACCATGTGAGGGAACAAAGTCATAAATTGTTTAAAAGGGAGAAACCAGAAAGGGGGGGGGGACCCTGAAATTATCAAAGATCCCTGGGGGGGGGGGAAGGGAAAGACACTGAGCACAAGCAGATAAATCAACTGGGGAAACACTAATAATTGAAATATGGCTCCAGATCTAGTAAACAGGTTCCAGTATTTATGAATAAATTGAAATATGGCTCCAGATCTAGTAAATGGGTTCCAGTACTTATGAATAAATGTTACAAAACAAAGAAAAATGATCTAACACTTGAGACAGAGGAGCTGAAATTTGAAGAGAACATGGAGCTACAACATGCTGTTCCTGAATGGTTCAAAAGAGAAATGAGAATTATGACAGCAGAATTTATGTCCTACACAACAAAATTAATGCAAAGAATAATAAAAGTGTGATCTGCAGTGGCAAGTCGCACCAAAGAAACAAAAGAGAGAACAGGTTAGGAATGAAAACATACAGCAATAAAAGCCAAAAAGGAAGGAAGGAAGAAAGGGAGAGAGGGAAAGAGAGAGGCAGGAACGTAGGGAAGGAGGGAGGGAGAAAGAAAGAAGAACATGTACTGCATAGAAGCACAAAATTTTACATAGGAATCTGTAGAATAAATAGTAAATCTACAGTTTCTATCTTTTACAACGAGGATTTTTTTCCCCTCCCCTGAAGTTATCTCCTTAGCTATTGAAACTAGTAAATTCTCATCACAGTCTAATCTCTTCCCAAACAAGGCAAAACATCAGAAAAGGGAAGGGATCTAAGCCTTACAAAATCACTCTCTTCTCTTTTGAGAACCAAAAATTCTAATGCACTATTACCAAGGCATGAAAAGAATAGGATAATCCTACTAGATATTTAGATGTTGGTTTTTGAGACACTAGTTAAAAAGATTTATTACTAAATACTCTTGGTACTCTTGGTCTAATCAGTGTTACTGTGAAAAATCAAACAAATAAAAGCTGTTAATCCTTTGCTTTCCTTACTGGTTTATGTGAAGGTGTTGGTAGATTAAGTAGACTACAATGGTTCAAAATTATTCTTTCTTTTAGCCATTTAGAATTTAGACATAAGTCTACATGAAACTATCTCTGGACTTTACATTCAGCAAATAATTGATGTTTGGTTATAAACAACAGACTAAGGATAAAACATCGTAGAATGTTTTAGGAATGTCATGATAGGATGTCATCATACAACACAAAACAAATATACATCTTGTTGAGTGAATGAAAGAAAATGTGTGTGGCCTTGTTTTTTTTTTTTCCCCTCATCCACATATTATGCCAGCTCATTTCTAAAACTCTATCCAAGAAAAAGAAAGCCATCCCATATAAATAAGAAAAACTTTTTAAGTCTCACTACCAAACAGCCATGTGCACAATGGCTGTTTGGTAGTGAGACTTAAAAGGTTTTTCAGATCAACACTCAAATTAAGGAGATGCATTCAAACTGTTTGATGGACTACGTGCTTTTACCAACAATACAAAACAGTAGCATGAAGTTAAAATGTATTAAAGGAGGAAGGAGAAGGGAAAAAGCAGTCGGTGCTTAATAACCTATTACATGCTAGGAATAGTGCTAAGTGCTTTACAGATAATATTTAAAAATATTATTTAATAATAGAAAACATTATACATATCAATAAAATAGGGTTACTTTATTTTCTGTATAGCTGGGCAACTAAAACCTTTCACAGTGTACTTTGCTATATGGATTTTGTTCATTGACTGATTCTTCATGATCCCATTAGGGGTTTTTTTGGGAAAGATAATGGAGTAGTTTGCCATTTCTTCCTCCAGCTCATTTTCAGATAAGTAAACTGAGGCAGAGTTAAGTGACTTGCCCAGGGTCACACAACTAATAGGTGTCTAACATCAGTTGAAGATGAATCTTCTTGATTCCAGGCTCAGGGCTGATTCTACTGTGCCACCTAGCTGCTATATGGATTAGTATCACCTAAAAAGAAGAATTGGTAGCTCTCAAAGTACACAGGGATGTATTTGTAACTTTGCATTAAATAGAGGATATTCTTAAACATAAATTATAGTACTTTATTATTAATATTTATAAATAAAAAGCTTTA
Source organism: Myrmecobius fasciatus (assembly GCA_023553655.1). Lineage (NCBI taxonomy): Eukaryota > Metazoa > Chordata > Mammalia > Dasyuromorphia > Myrmecobiidae > Myrmecobius > Myrmecobius fasciatus. Next base: position 21,367 of record JAJPUD010014182.1, read on the forward strand.
GTACAAATAAAATAAACAAAAATACAATCAGAAATTAAGGTGATAAGTAGTAAATATTTGCACAAAGATATCTGATAAGCTTTAACATCTCAAATATTTAGGGATTGACACAAATGTAAATGATTAAGAATCACATCTAATGGCAAATAATCAAAGTTGACACCTAAGTTACAATTACTTTCATTGTGAACTTTTAGAAAATAATTATAACAGTGCAATTCAAGATGACCAAATATCTCATGAAATAATCTTTCTTGTTGCCTTTGGGTATGATAAAAATAAGCAATTGAGCAAATAGTTCTCAAGTGAAAAATATGAATTATTAATTCAAATATTCAAAAAATCTTTTGCCTCAACCAAATGTATGCAGATTGCAATCAAATCATCCTGTGTAGTTCATATCCATGTGCTATCCTTAGAGTGCTACAGAGAGTCCACACAATGAACTAGTTGCCTTCTTTAATTTCTTATGACAGCATATAGAAATGGCTCATAATTGACAGCTGACCACTTAGGGATGAATTCTTTGGCCACAATAACCAATAAAACAAAAAAAAGCACAAAATGTCAGAAAGTGGAAAAGTAGCAGAAAAGGAGGAAAAGGCATGAAGAATCCCATGGTTTCTGTTGCTTCCCTAAATATTGATTTCTTTTTTAGGAACCGAACATTTTTGGAGGAGCTAAATCAAGTCAATTAGACAGTCTCACAATAAATAAGACCAGAAAAAGGAAATTGCAGATAAATGAAAACTTAGCATTCTCACTATTTCTTTAAAAAAAAAGTTGACTTTACAGCAGTCATCAAAACCATTTGGTACTGGCTAAGAAATAGAGTAGTCGATCAGTGGCATAGGATAGAATCACAGGACAAACTAGGCAATAACTATAGCAATTTAGTCTTTTATAAACCCAAAGACCCCAGCTTCTGGGATAAGTACTCACTATTTGACAAAAACTGCTGGGAAAATTGGAAACTAGTGTGGAAGAAATTAGGGCTTGACCCACATCTAACACCACATCCCAAGATAAGATCTAAATGTGTTCATGATCTGGATATAAAAAGTGATATTATAAGTAAATTAGAGGAACATAATATAGTTTACCTCTCAGACCTATGGAGATGGAATAAATTTATGTCCAAAGAAGAACTGGAACTCTTAACTGAACACCAGATAGATAACTTTGGCTACATTAAGTTAAAAAGGTTTTGTACAAACAAAACCAATGCAGTCAAGATTAGGAGGGGAGGAATAAATTGGGAAATCATCTTTACATTTAAGGGTTCTGATAAAGATCTCATATCTAAAACATATAGAGAATTGTCTCATATTTATAAGAATTCAAGCCACTCTCCAATCGACAAATGGTCAAAGGATATGAACAGACAATTTTCAGAGGATGAAATTAAAACTATTTGTAGTCATATGAAAAAGTGCTCCAAATCACTACTGATCAGAGAAATGCAAATTAAAAAAACCCTGAGGTACCACTACACACCTGTCAGATTGGCTAAAATGACAGGAAAAGATAACGATGAATGTTGGAGGGGATGTGGGAAAACTGGGACACTAATACATTGTTGGTGGAACTGTGAACAGATCCAGCCATTCTGGAGAGCAATTTGGAGCTATGCTCAAAAAGTTATCAAACTGTGCATACCCTTTGACCCAGCAGTGTTTCTATTGGGCTTATATCCCAAAGAAATCATAAAGGAAGGAAAGGGCCCCACATGTGCAAGAATGTTTGTGGCAGCCCTTTTTGTAATGGCTAGAAACTGGAAACTGAATGGATGCCCATCAATTGGAGAATGGCTGAATAAATTATCGTATATGAATATTATGGAATATTATTGTTCTGTAAGAAACGACCAGCAGGATGATTTCAGAGAGGCCTGGAGAGACTTACATGAACTGATACTGAGTGAAATGAGCAGAACCAGGAGATCATTATACACGGCAACAACAATACTATATGACGATCAATTCTGATGGACATGGCTCTCTTCAACAATGAAATGTTTCAAACCACTTCCAGTTGTTCACTGAAGAAAGCCATATACATCCAGAGTGAGGGATGTGAAATGTGGACCATAACATAACATTTTCATGCTCTCGATTGATGTTTGCTTGCATTGTGTTTCCTTTATCTGATTTTTCTTTCTTGTAGATACAATTTTTCTTGCACAACAATGATAAGTGTGGAAATATGTATACATATATTCGATTTGTCAAGTATTTTAACATAATTAACAAGTAGAGGATATCCTGCCATCTAGGGGAGGGGTAGGGAGTAGAGAGGAAAAATTTGTAACAGAAAGGTTTGTAAGGGTTAATGTTGAAGAATTACCCATATATATATATATATGTTTTGCAAATAAAAATAAATTTTAAAAGAAAAAGAAAAAAAGTTGACTTCATCATATACCTAAGGACAGTAAGAAAAATTCTTTCCCAGTCACCTTTGAAAATAATTGTCATATGTACCAACAATGATAAAAAACATAAAGAAGAATTCAGTAACAGCTTCCAAAGTAAAATCAACATGCGCCCTATTATTCAACAATTTCAATTTAAAGATCAGAATCAATGAAGATGGTTAAAAAAAAAAGTTAGTGCAAAAAAGAATGGATCAAAAAGAAGAAATAGGAAAAGTCAAAGGCTTAGAGAACACACAGATGCCTCACACTTTTACCTGCTTCAAGAAAGTAGCAGGAAGATTTGGATACAACAAGCATTCTAAAACATTAAAAAGTGAAAGTGATTACATCTTCACAGACAGGAAAAGACTCATTATTGATATGGGGATGATAACTAAATTACCCTACTGATTAGAACCACTGAATTATTAGAGCAAAAATTAGTAAATCAAGATTAGTAAAAAATGCTAGAAGAATAATCAGAAAAATATAGTTTGCAATCTAAACAGCTCAATCCTGAACTATTCAAACAAGCAAATGATAAAAATAAATTGAAAACAGGAATGACACAGCTATTGTAATTTCATGCATTTAAAAATTTAATGAAATAAACTGCCATAATGAAAACAAAAGAACCTAAAAAAGCACATGAGCAAACACCCTATTTATTTGTCAATAAATGATACTGGCCAAAGAAAAATGGAATATAGTTGTTTATAAAATGTTGGAAAAAAGGATGTTGGAAAATCATGAACACTATTACCACATAAAGCAAAAATAAGCAGAAAAGAGTTTAACCAATAAAGTCTGGCAAGAGATGCAAATATACAAAGTCATCCTGACAACATTTACAGAGAATGGAAGAACAAAGAATAAAAATGGAAAAGAACATCAAAATTTTTTGTAAATAAAATAGTTTCACCACTGTGGAAAAAAGAATTACTACAACTGGATTCTAACACCATAGTCCCAGATGTGCTTAAAGAGAAAATAGAAATGGCATTAAAGAGAACAGATAGCAAAAGCAGATGGATTGGAACAAGTGTACAGCCATCCTGAGAGATGACATAATTGTGAAGTCTTTGAGGAATCAATTTACTGAAGGAGAAAAAGATATGGGGAAATTTGGAGGTCTTCATTTAAAAAAAAAAAAATAGAAACCTCAACAACTTCCCATTTATAAGCCTACCTCTCCATTTATACAAATTATCAACTGTGGTCTTTAAAAGTACTCAAATTACTAATAATTAGAAAAATACAGATTAAAACTCTGAGGTACCATCTGAAAAAATGCAATTCAATCAACATTTATTAAATGTCTACAATGTGCCTGGCACTGAGAATATAAATACAAAATAAAACACTTGAAAGGCTACATTCTATTATTGGAGACACCTAGGATATATAAATATATCCTATATATATATATGTATATATATAATATGTAAATATATATTCAATAAATAAAAAGGGAATAAGTACAAAATAATAAAATTACTTAAATACAAGGTAATTTGAGAATGAAGGCACTAGAATTTGAAGTGATTGGGAAAAGAGTTTCAATGTAGGTAGGCAGTTTAGAGAAAGAAAGGGATTTTAGGGTAAAAAGGGTAAAGTTCAAAGAAGTAAATTTAAGGCATGGGGATGGCCAGTGGAAAGAGCACAGAAAGACAGGTTCCCCTATTCCCAAAAAATCCTCATTTGAACTATCTATCACTGTTAAACATCCTGTATCTCCTCACTTTTCTGGCTAAACAACTAAAGAAAGCTATACAAAAAGGGACTCTGCTTTTTTTCTTCTCACTGTCTTAACTGTGGAGGCCAGTTTCTGATCTTATTATTCAACCAAAAGTTCTCTTTTCAGAGTTAAAAATGATCTCTTATTGGACAAATCTAATGATATTTTCTCAAATTTCACGTTTTTTAATCTCTGTAGCCTTTCATACTGTAGATCACCCTCTTCTCCATTATATGTCTTTTATGTTTTTGTGACATTGCTTTCCTTTGTTTCTCCTCCAATATATATCTATCCCTCCTCCTTTGCTGGATCTTTATGCACAAGACACCAAGGCTCTGGAAGTTCTCAATGTCCTGGATCCTCTTCTTTTTCATCTATAATATTTCATTTGCTTATCTCACAGGTGCAATGGCTTCAAACTAGCATTGTTAGGTAAATGATTCTCAGATCTCTCTCTCTCCTGACCTTCAGTCTCACATCCTCAACTACCTATTGGTATGTCTGCAACTGCGTTTCATAAATATCTTAAACTTACTTAATCAAAACTGAAATTATCTTTCCTTCCCAAATCCTTGAATCTTCCCAACTTCCCTATAACTATCAAGAGCAACCCCATCCTTACAGTTATTTAGGCACACAATCTAATTGTTATCCTACTCATTCCCCAAATCCGTTCAGTTAGTTATCAAGTGTTATCTTTTCTGCTTTTGCCATATTTCCCATCTATAATCCCTTCTTTCCTCTAACACTGCCATTACTCTGATGAGCCTAATGACCACACATTTGGGCTTTTGCAATATGCTAGTTGCTTTACTGCCTCAATGTAGAGAGGTCATTCTCCATTCAGCTACCTAACTTATCTCGCTAAATTGCAAGTTTGACCATTTCTCTCTCTGTCTAGCTCTCTCTGTCTCTCTGTCTGTCTGTCTCTCTTTGCATGCCTCTGTGTGTGTGTCTCTCTCTGTGTCGGACTCTCTGTCTTTCTCTCTGAATCTATATCTGTTTCTCTGTCTCTCTGTGTGTATTTGTGTGTGCGTGTGTGTGTGTGTGTGTGTGTGTGTGTGTGTGTGTCTCCTTACAGTCCTTATACTTTCTCCTTACACTTCTTCACGTATTTGGCAATCTATTGACACTGGTCTCCTTGATGTTCCTCTCAAGATATATTCCATGTCCTGAGCAGGCATTTTCACTTCCTATCCCCCATGCCTAGAACTCTTTCCCTCCTCATCTTCACCTCCTAACTTGCCTAGGTTCCTTCAAGTTTCAGCTAAAAGTTGAGCTTCTGCAATAGGCTTTTCTTGATCTACTTTTATGCTAGTGACTTCTCTATGTTAATCTTCTCCAATTTATCTTGTAAACAAGTTAGTTGTTTGTACATAGTTGTTTGCAAACTGTCTCCCTCATCAGACTGTGAACTTATGGAGAGCAAGGACTATCTTTTCCTTTATATGTATCCTTAGTATTTAGAACAGTGCCTGGCACATAGTAGGCCCTCAATAAATGCTTGTTAACTAACTGATCCAAGCAGCTTTGAAATTTGGCTTCTTGAGTGATCATAACATTTAAACCCCAAATAGAACAACTGACTCTATAGCTAAAAGTACTCAGGATAGTGCTGTTTATATTAAAGTCAGATATTGTCCTTGTCCCGGCTATTCCCAATACTCCTAAAAGTGGTGAAAACTGTAACCTGGCAACATTAGCTCTATTAAGCAAAAAGTATTTGCAAAATATCATGTCTGTTTTCTGATGAATAATATTTGTGCACTAACTTTCTACAATATAATCATATTATCCAGAAAATGTTTTTATCTACATGTGCAAATGACTACTTTTATTTTGATGCCTACAACTAAGGCTTACTCAAGTGTCTTGGCTCTAAATCCTACAACATTCACAAAGAAATTTCCAGAGGTTGCCACAAAGTATAAGTTAGTTTCCTAGACAAACACAGGATCAGAAAAGAACAGGGATTTTAAAAAAAGGTTGGGAAAATGTGGAGCATCACTGGCACAAAAGACAAATCTTCCTTAAATCCCTTCCCCAAGTTCAACTAGAGGAACTTTGCTCAATCAATCAGAAGCATATTTCCTAAATCTAATCAGAAAAAAAATTAGCAATACCCGTGAGTACATTATTGACATTTATTCTCACTAAATGCTAACATCACATGTCAAAACCAGGAAAAAAAATGTTACTAATATCTAAATATTCATATAACATTTTACATAAGTAAAACAGATTACATTTCACAATTTACTTTCCTTCCCAGAAACTCTCAGAATTCTTATATCTATTTGACCATAATTTCACTTAAATATATTTCAGTTTATTTTCACTATCAGCAATTTCAAAGTTTTCAACTTAATTATTAATATTGAGGACTCAGATGGAGGAAATACTAGGAATCTAAAAACAAAAGATATCAATAAAATAAAATCTGTTATTTGAAAATAAGAAAGTTTACCAGGTATTGAATGATTTCAAGAAATTCCTAATAAAGAATGAAAAATAATTAGCTAGAGTTTTCATCTTATCACCTTAGAAATAAACTTTGTAATTACTTAAGGAAACCAAAAGTGTCTTATTTCTTGTAGTGTGTTATTTTTCTAATACAAATACAAGTACTTTTATCTTATTCCCAGACATGCAAATCTTAAATTCTTGATCCCTCAAGACAAAAAAAAAAAAAAAAAAAAAATCCCATCACAATTTGGATGGATTTGTGATCTCATTAATGTGGGTACTAAATCAAAAAGAGAAGTGTAACCCATCCTATGTATATCCAAATAAATTACACTTAAGAATAAAGAACTACTATTTTCTCCTGTCTTCCTATGAAACCATTAATGACCAGTTTATTCAAGAATATTGAAATCAAGACTAAAAATTAAGTCATAAGACAAAGGCCTTCTTTAGTGTCCAATAGATGCAAACTTTGTGGAGTTTCCATTGGTATGAAAGGTTAAAAAAAAATAGGGCAATAGAGACTCTCTTGAGGGTTTATATAAAAATAAACATATTCACTTAAAAGGAAGGTAGTGAAAATCCAGAAAAAGCAGAAGAGCTAGTATTCAGGAGCAGCCACTTCAATTTAAGAGCAAAAAAGCTGATGGAGAATATGAACATATGGTTATAAATCCACTACCCTGAAGTTGCAGGTGTGAATCACATATAGAAGACAACGGACCAAAGCAAAACTCTTGCTGGATTTTGCTACCTTTATACAAATAAATTGTACTTGGGGGAAGGAAGAGAGAAAGAAACCACTTTTAGTAAAGAATTTCTAAAAAGCATATACAACACTCTATGTCAGCCGATGATATATTTTTTAAAAAATTATATTCATATTAATGATACTCCTGGCAACCTGACCACCAAATTCCTCAGCCCATATGATGGTCATTTTTCATCTTTAATAAATCAAATAAAAAGGCATTAATTCCAATTCTAAAGATGTCATCAGACTGCAGAAGCTTAACTATGTCTTATAGTTGGTGGACTTTAAGTGCACGCTTAGTTAAAAAAAAATTATACTTTCCTATAATTAACAAGAAAAAACTTCTGGCAAAATACAGCATTCTTTTATGATTAAAAAAATACTAAAAAGTAAAAGTATAGAAAGTCAAAATTAATACATCTAGAATAAGAAGGAAAAGTGGTAGAATGGGAAAAAAAACTTTATAAATCAACTTTCTTAGAAAAGTTTGGTATCTGAAATATGTAAATAACTAATAAATATAAAAGATTAATAACTATTTCTCAATAGATAGTAATCAAAGAATAAGAACTGTTCTGGGGGAAAAAATGGCAAAGTATTCACAATCACATGAAAGAATGTTCCAAATCATTAATAGCAAGAGAAATGCAAAACAAAACACCCTGAGTTTTTGCACTGATCTTGCAAATAAAGGGATTAAACTTTACAAACCCTCTGAATCAGAGACTTCATTTACTAGGCTTATACTCCAAGGAAGCTACTGATAAGAAAAAAATTTCCCAAATACAACAAAATTTTTATAGTAGCACTTTTTGAGATAGCAAAGAGCTGGGAACAAAGTAGATCAAGGAGCATTCAAATGAAGATATGAGAGGACATGCCTATAATTTTCCCACATTCAAAAAGTTAAATTTCTTTTGATTCCATCTTCTCAGTAATTGTAAAAAACTATCACCTTTCCTATATTACTACTATCATGGTACAGACTCAAATTACTATGCAATTAGTTTTTTCAACAGTTTTCCTTTTTTTATAGTATTTTATTTTTCCAATTACATGTAAAGATAGTTTTCAACATTCATTTTTGTAAGATTTTGAGTTCCCAAATTTTTTCTCTCTGCATCCCCTACCTTCCCTCTCCCCAAGACAGAAAGCAATCTGATATAGGTTATACATGCAATAGTTTTTTGGTCTGGGTTTTTTTTTTTTTTTAATCTCTCTGGATGTGGATGCATTTTCCATCTAAAGCTTTTGTAATTGCTTTGGATCATTGAATTGCTGAGAAGTCCTAAGCCTATTATAATTGATCATCACACAATCTTGCTTTTGCTGTATACAATGTTTTCCTGGTTCTATGCACAGTTTTCTTAAAGATCTTCCTCACTATATCGCCTTCCCTTTTCATCCTTCTTCATACCAATGCCAGAATTATTCTTTTTTACACATAGTTCCAAAGAAGTCATAGCACAAAGGGCAATGGTTTTAGAATCAAAGAAACAGACAGTCAATCGCCTTAGTATCTATATATCTTTGGGCAAATCACAAACTATCTGGGCCTGTTTCCTCTGCTGTAAAATGAGATCATATGCCTTATGATTATACTTTCTAATTCTAAATTCATGAACTTATTGTCTGGGCATGTCATTTTCTTATATTTTCCTCAGTCATGTGCTAACACTCAGGTAAAATCCAGTATTTTTGCTTGAAATTCAAGACTATTCACAAGTGGGCACCTCTCAGTGTCTCCGGTCTTATCTCATTAATCACTGGCTATTTCCAACTTCCCTCACATTAATTATTGCTTCCACATATTTGTATAGAAGGCACTCTCTGGCTCTACAGGTACTCTGTAATCTATACCCTGTATTTTTATATCTTTAAACAAGATGTTTACCACTCCTTAAAAAGCTTTGTCTACCTGTTAAACTCTACCCATCCTTTAAAAGCCAAGTCAAATGCCAGCTCTAATAAAAAGCCTTTGACTCACCACCATTCCTCCAATGAACAAGAACTTTACTCCCTCATGTCTCACACATAGTATTTTTTTTCTTATTCTCTAAAACACCTATCAGTTAATACTATATATATAATAGCTTTCTATGTTGTCTTATGCCCCTCACCCCCATTTCTGTAAGGTCCTTGATATTAAAGAGCTTCTTAACTTTGTTCTCTCTTACCTACCTTAAGACTCTATAAATGACTAACATTTAATCACATCAAATTCTTACAACACATAAGTTCCTTGATGGCACAAGTTTTTTTCATTTTTTGTCTTTGTACCAGAACTGAGCACACTGCCTGACACTAAAAATGTCCTTAATAAATGTTTAGCAACTAATTATCATTGAGATTAAAAACAGGTCTCATCTCATTTGGGAAAAAAAGTTTTTATTTTTGTTTTTGAAATAAAATATACTAAAAGAAAAATTTTTGAACAATTCTACTCTTTGTAGGTATCAACCTCTTTTCATTTGTTCTTTTTAGAAAATTTAAGCAGGAAAGGTAAAACTACAATTGTGCAGTAGTACATTTCTGATACGATTAAAGAAAGACTTACCATCCTTTTAAAAATTAGGAATTTTTCTAGTTTAAAGATTTCTTTGTATAATTTACTTTTATTTATTTACATTTCATAATTAGGGGTGTTTTTAGCTTAAAGATATATTTAAATTCAACAACAGGAAAGGTAATAAATAATGAAGCAAAAAACAAAGAAAGCAAAATTGAATAAGTTTATGCTACCAATATGGAAGTCAGGAAAATAGATGATCTGAGCACTATCCATGGAGATTGCTAAGGGATTGTTATAATGACGCATTTCAAAACACTTTATGTATGGCATATAATTAATCTGATACACTAAATTTTATACAGATCAAACCTGTAATAAGTTAACTTGTATTGTTATTACTCCATTTCTCTGTTACATTTATAAATTAATGATATACAAAAAGTCTTAATTAAATACAATTCATATTATTTGCTTTTAAGATAAACAATTCTATTTTTATTCCATTTCAAGCAAACTTACTACAATATTGGTAACTGCAACCACAAAAGTAAATGAATAAACCTGACACTGGAAAAATGGGCACAGTCAGGGGCAGCTAGATGGCGCAGTGGTTAGAGCACCAGCCCTGAAGTCAGGAGGACCTGAGTTCAAATCTGGTCTCAGACACTTCCTAGCTGTGTGACCCTGGGCAAGTCACTTAACCCCAATTGCCTCAGCAAAAAGCAAAAAAAAAAAAAAAAATGGGCACAGTCTCATTACCTAATGAAATAATCACAAATATGATTTGACCACCAGCAGGATGAAAGTGTATGCTAAATGATTTATTATGGCATTCCCAGTGGAGAGTAGTTACCAGACTTAAAGATACATTTCAATGTTGAACTAGGAAAGGAAGGCTTTTGTTGGAGGAAAGGTTAAAAGTATGAATTATGAAAGGAATTTCTTTTTAACAGTAAAGCAGATGTAAAAAGTAACCTTGGTCCTACACATAATGATAAACCACAAAGTAGAGGACTGCTAAATTTCAAGACTAGTTGTAATTCTGTTTAAGAAAAAGAAAAAAAAATGAGACAAGGGACAAAGAACACCTGTTGCTAAAGAATTTAATATTATTCAGACCTCCTGTTTGTTCACATGGAAATACCCCCAAAAGTGTGGTAAGAAAACTTCCAGATAATGGATAGTTTGAATAATTCTTCTTATTCTTTGTATTCTTAGGCATCAACAAACCTCTTGCAGTAATACTAATAGTAAATATCACTGTATTTATTATAAACAATAAGAAATGGTAACATTTAAGAAATGTGAAAATAACAATGAAATTTTTAAGTGGTTCCTAATTTTAAACGACCAATGACTGATCATCTCTTCATTTTTTTCAACAAGCAATTATTAACTCTGTGGCCCAGATGGGGCAGCTAAGTGGAGCAGTGGACAGAGTACTGAGCTTGGAATCAGGAAGACTTATTTTCATGAGTTCAAATTTGGCCTCAGACACTTACTTAGCTATGTGACCTTGGGCAAATCACTTCATCCAGTGGCCTCACTTTCCTCATTTGTAAAATATGCTGGAGAATAAAATGGCAAACTACTCTAATACTTGTGCCAAGAAAACCCCAAATGGGGTCATAAAGAGTTGGAAACTATTCAACAATAACAAATGTAGATCAGATTTTCTAAAAATAATAAACTAATTTTAACTATCTGTTCATACAAATGGAAAACCTCAAATGCCCCCAAGGAGATTCAAGTGCTTTAATCATTCAAACATATATCATAATAGGCTCTAATCATATAAAGAATATATTCCCCAACTCTTCTCTAGGTTTTTCTGTGTTCTTACCTTCAAGGGAATCTACACTATTCTCCCTCCCCCAACTTTCTATATTATATTACTATTTCTGACCTCACTGCCCTTCAATCAAAAAAATTTATCATTATTTTATTTCCTTCTGTGACTCTGTGAATTGTCCCTTTCCACCCCAAGAAATACAAAACAGCATTTACTGAGTTAACTTCTACTTTTCCCTTAAAATCATTCTAAAGAAAATATTTCTAAGTCTAAATTCAATCTCCTATGATTCAAAAGAATCAAAATTATCTTAATTACAACAATACAGCAATTTATTTACAACTTCATTTATCTGATATCTTTATATTCCATAAGAGGATTACCCATGTAAATGAAGCTTGAGGCACTTTTAAATGCCAAAATTTTATTTTTGTCACTTGTTATAGAGCTTTCTAAAATGTATAAAAATTCAATTCAATTAAATAATTATCTAAGAAGCATTTGATTTGTGCTTCACACACTATTCTAAGCACTGGGAATATAAAGATAAAAATAAAAATGTCTTTGTCATCAGGAAATTTACATTGCAATTTATCTTGACCATCAAGTATTTTATTTACTTCTTAGTTTGTCCATTTTCTTTGCCATTACACTATCAGTTATCACTTCTCAGTGCTGAATGGCTGTGCCTAATTGTTGCCACCATAGCTTTAAGTAGCTTTGTATTAAGTCATTTACCTATATGAACAAGAATTAGGACTTATGGGGCAGCTAGGTGGAGCAGTGGATAGAGCACCAGCCCTAAAGTCAGGAGGACCTGAATTCAAATCTGATTTCAGACACTTAACACTACCTAGCTGTGTGACTCTTGGCAAGTCACTTAACCCCAATTGCCTCAGCAAAAAAAAAAAAAAAAAAAAGAATTAGGACTTATATGAAATAAGAATAAACAGGACTCTCAGTAAGAGGTAAAGGGTCTAAAGAAGGAGGGAAAAAGTAAGTGGTAAGATTTTGTGCTGGGAAGGATTCTGAAAAGATGGCAGAGTAGGTCAGTAAATTTCAAACTCTCCAACATTTCCCCCACAAACAGAACAAATTTGTGCCTCAGAGGCAAACACAGACTCCATGAAAATTCAAAAAGACTTGGGGCAGAATAGGGTCCTCCAGATTCAACCCCAGAAGATCTGAAGAAAGACCCCAGGTCAGGATTACCTTTTGTGAAATGCAAACACCTCCAGGCTAGCTCCCTAGTTACGTCAAGTGGGGATCCCTTAGGCTAGTGGTGTATGACTGGAGCCTCAGAAGGAATCACAAAGTTTTCACTTTCCCAATTGTTTGTTGAGTAGGGTTTTGAACATGAAGACAGAATAAGCCTCTGCTGATTGGGAATGCCAGGCCCAGCAATGCTGTAGAGGAGAAGGAAGCAGCACACCTGGTGAATGCAAAAGCAGTGGGGCACTTTTAGGAGACAGGAATTTTTGGTTTGGAGTTCCAGGTCAGAGGGAGAGCTGAAGTGAAGCTAGAAGCACCACCACCACCACCTCTCAATTAGAAGTGCTTACACTAATACTCATTTTTTAAAAATGAACAGGCAAAGAAGAAAGACTTCAACCACAGAAACTTATTATAGGAATAGGAAAGACCGGAATTCATCCCCAGAGAAAGATCCCAAAATTAAAAAAAAAAAAAAAACTAACATAAAAACCATCAAAGAAAAATAAGATTGTGAAAAATGTTAGCCAAGTAGAAAGGGAGATGCAAAGTCTTAAAAGATGAAAATAACGCTTTAAAAATTAGAATTGGGTAGGGGCAGCTAGATGGCACAGTGGATAGAGCAACAGCCTTTTAGTCAGGAGAACCTGAGTTCAAATCTGGTCTCAGACACTTAACACTTCCTAGTTGTGTGACCCTGGGAAAGTCACTTAACCCCAATTGCCTCAGCAAAAATAAATAAATAAAATTAGAATTGGGCAAGGGGAAAAGTCAGTGAAGCCATAAGGGACCAAGAAATAATAAAAGAGATTATAAAGAATGAGAAAATAGAACAGCATATGAAACATCTTATGTGAGTAAAGCAACAGGTCTGAAAATAGATGAAGAGAAAATATTGATTTGCCACAAAGTTGTGTTCAAAAAGAGAACCTTGACACAATAATAGAGGAAATAATCCAAGAAAACTGTCCTGTAGTGATAGAACAGGAGAGTTAAGTAGAAATAGAAAAAAAAAAAAAATTCATTGATCATCACCTCAAAGAGATCCTTCGTGGAAAACACATAGGAATATTATTGCCAAATTTCAAAACCTCAGATCAAAGAGAAAATTTGGCAAGAAACAAGAAAAAAAAAACAATTTAAATATGGTGAAGCTACAATTACAATTATGCAGGACTTAGCCCCCACCACAAAAGACCACAGAATCAAATCTACAGGCAATCAACAAGAACTAGGCCTACAGCCAAAAATGTCTTATCTAAATTATCCATAATATTAAATGAAAAAAAGAAAAGGACATTAAATGAACTTGCAGATTTTCAGGACTGTCTTTCAACCAAACTCAATCTCAACAGAAAATTTAACATATTCTTATGCCACAGTTCCCATGTCTCAGTTTCCCTCAGTTGCTCTGTTTCAGTTTCCCTTGATTGTTCTGCCCCAAAATAGCAACCTCCTTCCTTCTGACCATCAGAAATAATTGGATTCACATTCCAAAGGAGTCATAAAACCTCCAGATGGTCCACCTCAATATACCCCTTACCTTTTGGCTCCAGACTTACTGTCTTCCAGTTCCTGTCTCAAACTTCCTTTACTCCCTACCTGTCACAATTGAATTGATAGCCCTTCCTGGAACTCAGTTCCCCCACCCACCCACCCAGTGCTTAAACCCCTCCTTCTGTTCCTTCTACATCACGAGCTCTTTGTTCCCAATTCTATAAAAAATAACAGACTAAACTTACTATTTGCTGGACCTACTTGAGATCCAGTCAGCTGGCATGTCTGTCAGTATAAACTCACAATGGACTGTGTGCTTTGAGACAAGAGTCCCAGCAGTCCTTGATCCATAGCTATGGATTCTGAACTCTCAATTAACATCAATAAAGTATTACCTAATCTCCAATGTGTGATACTACCTCAGTTTCTCCCTGAGCATTACAATATAAGAGCCAATATCTAAGATAAATTTCAAGGAACTTAACATGGACAAATTGTTTCATGTTTTTTACATAGAAATGTACAATATATATTTAAGATTGACATCAGCAATTGGGTAGCTGAAAAGGAAGATTGGGGCAGAGTTAAGAGAAAAATAGTAATTATGTTATACAAATGAGGTACAGAGGAAGAATTGACAAAGAAGCTTTAGAGGAAAGAGGGGGGCTCATGGTTCTGAAAACCTATTCACATCAGGAATGGGTAGATATGTATGCATGTCGCTGTGTATGTGTATAGATAGATATATGTATATGTGTGTGCATCTGGGGATGGGTATTAATATATGTGTGTGTGTATATGGGGGGTGAGTGTGTGGGTAGGTGAATGTATGTGTGTATATATACGCACATATATACACACATATATACACACACACACACAAATATATCTGTGAATAATTAGAGCTGACCTGGGGGAGGTAGATGGGATGAAAGGGGAAAAAAACAATTAAGTAAAAAAAGTGCTCAGCAGGAAACAAAAAAAAAAACCTACAAAAAAGCAAAGAAAAGATGGATCCTTAATGAATATAATTTCTTCTACTATTATGTATCCTTTCTTGAACTGAAAATTTATTATTATATATTTTGAATTCTCCCTGATGTTATGCTAGGTACATGATAATGTTCTATTCTGCTTGTTTTGTTTTATTTTCCTTTTCTGTCTTTCTTTTTTTCTATTGTTGTTTAAAAAAATTTTTTTTAACTTAAAAAAAAGGATGCTTTTTCCCTCTTTCACACTAAAGGCTATTTTCTAGAAGGTTGAAGTTGCCATCAGTCTACAAATAAGTAGGCTATTTTACTACACTTTTCTGCTCATTTGTACTGTATTAATATCCTTTCCCCTTGCTTATTTCTTTACTTGCCTTACCTAAGTTTAGTGAGTACCATAACTAATTCTATTGTTAGTACATGACAACAGAAATGACAGCAGGCAGTAAATAACTGTTGTCCACAGTTGGCACAATATCACTCCTTTTTGCCAGATTTTACCAAAAAGAGCTTTATATAAATTATAATTCTTCCCAAATACAGGCATCCAAAAATAAAAACTCATTATATTCATATTAGCCCATATACAGAGAGTGGGATTTGACAAAGAAAACCCCATTTGGATCTCTATTGTTTATAAAAATAGGATGAGATTCTATGCTTTCTTATGTTCTCAAAGTACCATCCAAAGATCACTAATAAACCTATACAGCAGAACAGAAACAAAAATGCTTTTTTTTAAAGTGTTAATTTATTTTTAAAGTATTTCAATTTCAATTTTATTCATTTGAAAATGTTTTATTCCCTTTAAAACAAAATACAAAATAGCAATCTAACAATGAAGTTAAATAGTATTACATAACTTCTGGAGCAAGATCTTAATCACAAAATAAACAGTCTTTGTCTAACAGAAGAGACTTTCCTTTCTTAAGATTTGTTCAATGAAAACAATGAGGATGACAGACAGACATACAGACATAAAGATAGACAGAGATAGATAGATAGATAGATAGATAGATAGATAGATAGATAGATAGA